>PVJX010027134.1:0-25137 GCA_004027295.1 Dolichotis patagonum | reverse complement strand
TCACTCCTAAAATTCATCTGGAACCAGAAGAGACCTAGAATAGCAAAGGCAATTCTAAGCAACAAAGGCAAGGCAGGAGGCATCACAATCCCCGACTTAAAATTATACTACAAAGCTACAGTGATAAAGTCAGTATGGTACTGGAATAGAAACAGACTGGAGGATCAGTGGAATAGATTGGAAGATACAACCACAACTGTAAACTCACTCAACCACCTTATCTTTGATAAAGGGGCCAAAAACGCTCTCTGGAAGAACGACAGTCTCTTTAACAAATGGTGCTGGAAAAATTGGCTGTCCATATGCAGAAGACTAAAACTAGACCCATGTCTCTCACCATACACTAAATTAAATCTAAATGGATCAAAGATCTAAATATGAAAACAGAAACACTAATACTACTGGAAGACAAAGTAGGTAAAAATCTTAAAGATACAGGGGTAGGAAGAGAATTCATGAACAAGAACCAAAGTACACGGGAAATACTTCCCAGAATCAATAACTGGGGCCACATCTTATTAAAGAGTTTCTGCATGTCAAAAGAGGTTTCTAGCAGAGTGAAAAGAAAACCCACAAATTGGGAAAAAATCTTCATGGACAGTGCCTCAGACAAAGGACTTCTGTCTAGAACTTATAAAGAATTAAAAAAAAATCAGACCCTCGAAATTCAAAGACCCAATCCAAAAATGGGCATCTGAAATGATTACACAGTTCTCAGATAAAGAAATATGAATGGCAAGTAAATACATGAAGAAATGTTCATCATCATTAGTCATGAGAGAAATGCAAATTAAAACCACACTGAGATTCCATCTCACTCCAGAAAGAATGGCCAAGATAGAAAACACTACCAACAACAAGTGTTGGAGAGGCTGTGGGGGAAAAGAACTCTTCTACACTGTTGGTCAGAGTGTAGACTGGTGCAACCACTGTGGAGGTCAGTCTGGAGATTCCTCAAAAAGCTGGGTTTGGAAGCTCCATTTGACCCCGCTATTCCGCTTCTAGGCATATTCCCAGAAGAACTGAAAACGTCATACCACAGTTATATATATGCACCCATGTTTACAGCAGCACAATTTGTAATAGCCAGATCTTGGAAACAACCTAAGTGCCCATCAACTGAGGAATGGATAAAAAAGTTGTGGCATTTTTATACAATGGAGTACTACTCAGCCAAAAAGAATGATCACTTTGAGATATTTATAAATAAATGGGCACGACTTGAGACCATTCTCTTAAGCGAAATAAACCAAACTCACAAGAGTAAATACCATATAGTCTCCCTAGTATGAGAGTTGATAAGTGTATATAAGACTTTATGGTAAGCATGAGTCCATCTCATAGCTTTGAAGCCTTTCAATGTTTTCAATCATCAGTTGGAATGGTTTTATTCTGTTTTGTTTGACTATATCATGCGTGATGATATGAATAGCTGTTTTGAAGAAAACAAAACATTATGACAGCTATTGTTGATTTAATATCATCCTTCTTAGAAGTCCTATCATGCTTCTTTTTTTCTACTACCATTGGTTCTATCTATCACATTATGTCTTATTGGAATTTGAATATGTGTGATAGTTTAAACAAAATTTTTTTATCGAAAATGAGATATTATAGTACCCATTGATCATTTTCTGTTATTCGGTTCAGAAAGCCCTGTAATTCTTTCACTCTATGCATGGCTTTATACTATTGTGTTATGTTTGATATTATTGTATTTGAAACTATGCTCAACTATAGCAGAGTAAGTGATATGGTGTTAGCTACTGCTGATGTCCAGCTGTGTTAATGTAAAGTACTGTGTTGCCTATGTTGTCCTGTTCTGATCTGCTCTGTACTGCCCTCTTTTGTTTTATTCTCTTTAAAATAAATTTTTAAAAAATGATAAATGTATTGCTTCAGAATATTGAGGCAGCCAAAACAACACAACTAAAGACACTCACAAAAAAAGACTTCCAGAATAGGGGGAGGTATTTTGCTGGGAATTAATGGCAATGTGTCTTTTAATGCTAATTTTTTTTATTTAAATACAACACAATTCCCAGCATGCCTTGTATACAGAGCATATATAAGTGACAATACAGCCATTTTAGTGTGAGTACAAACTAGAATGTTCACGTAACAATAAGATCACCTAACAACACATTTCTCCCAAAGGACTTGTGACAGCATTTCTCATAGTTCTAGAAACTTAAAATCCAATATTATGGTACCTGTAGAATTGTCTGCTGAGGGCTTTCTTCCACCTTATACTTGATCATCTTCTCATGGCAGAAAGAGAACTCTGGTGTCTCTTAAAACAATAGCAATTTTGTCAGACTGGCACCCTACCCTTATGGCCTCATTTAACCTGTTATTTATTCAAACTCCCAGTCTCCAACCCTAATCACATGTGGAGTAGGTGTGTCAACATACAAATGGGGGGATTCAATACATAACATTCCACTCCTGGCCTCCCAAATGTAGTGTCCTTCTCACATGCAAAATGCATTTATTCTATGTCAATAGGCCATAAGTCTTAAACATTTTGGGATACACTCTGGAGCCTGAATTCCAGAGCATCTAGATATCATTTAAGTCACAAAGAGGTGAGACCCACAATATGAGTTATATTAAGGTAAAATTCCTTCTTTTGGTAGGAATTAATCCTTCCAAAATATAATGGTTGGACAGGCCAGAAAAAATGAGTTCCCACTCCAAAAAAATAGAAATAAGAAAGAAGGAAGGGGTACTAGCTCCCAAGCAAGTTCCAAAACTAGCAAGACAAATTCTAATAGACTTTTAAAGTTCAATAATCATTCTCTTGGGCTGAATGCTCCTACTCCCAGCCCCACCAAAGTGATAGCAAGACTCCTAAGGGAGCTTGGCTATTATAATGAAAGCAGTGGATTACCTCTGAAACCAAAGAGGTAGCTCTCTTGAACCCTGAATAGTGTCTGGGATTACACTTCCCTTACTTGAAGGACAAAGTATGTTTGCAGCTGAGTACCCTCCTACGGAGTCTCAAATTCTGATAGCTTTCCTTTGTTTTGTACTCCTTCTTGATATCCTTTAGTCCAAACTAGCAGTGTCTTGCTGGTGTAATTCCATCTCTACCCCTGGCCTCTACTGAGATAGCTAATCTCCTTATAAAACAATTATTCAACCACACCCCTTAATATTCTCTTAAGAACACATTTCCTTATGTTTTGCAATATGGATAAATTGAGAATTTTCCAAATCTTAAAGTTTTTGTTCAATTTACCTCTTTCCTTCACAGATGGAAGGAAAAACCAAATCATTCCTCCAATACTTCAAGAGTTCTCCTCAACTAAATATTCACTTTCATTATTCCCAAATTCTACCTTCCACAAAACACTAGAACATAGTTCAGCCAAGTTGAGTAATCATTCCTTTAGTTCTCAATACCTGTTTCACATTTTGCTCTGAGATCGTATTTCTATAAATGTCTTGTTCATAGTAATAAATGTGTTCTCTAAGTTTTTTCTCCAATTCTCTTTTTTCTTCTCAGGTAATTAATTCCTGCTCCAGAATTGTTTTTACAACCTCACATCTACCAACAACCCCTTCACAGAAATCCCAACTTTTTCTGTGAACCTCAAACATTTTCCAAATTCTTCCCAGTACCTAGATTTTAAGCCACTTCAACATTTTAAGGTATTTGTTAAAGCAGTTCTCAACATCTTAGTGTTAAAATCTATGTTCATCTGTCCACCATTTGGTGGCTAAAACAATAGATACTAATTTCCAAAATCTATGGAAGCTAGGAAGGCCAAAGTCACGATGCCAGCATGGTCAGCTGAGGGGGAGAAACTTCTTGCCAGTTTCTCAGATGGTATACAAAGAGCAAGAGAGCTTTCTAGAATCTCTTCTTATTTGGACACTAAAGCTATCAGATTAGGCCCCATACTATGACCTCATTTATCCTTAATTATTTCCCTTTTACAAATATAGAAAACCACACTATGGTGGGTTAGGAATTTCACATACGAATTGGAGTTGGAGAAGGGAGATATATATTCAGTAATAACACTCTTTAACTATATAATCTTGGGCACTTAAATTATGCCTTTGAGCATTTGTCAAAGAAGGTACTGTGTATCTGCCTAATAGGCTCACTGTGAGGATCAATCAAATGAAATACATATGAATATAGTTTATGAATTACTAGCAACTGTACAAACATCAGCTAAATAGAAAAGATAAATGTGAGATGGTTATACAATGCAACAAGTATAAAATACCCTGAACTACAATCACTTATTAGTTGTAGTTTTTCTGCTTTTCTCTTTTAGAAGAAAAAAAATGACTATAAGAGAGAAATCATATTTTTATAAAGAATCCAGGGCAACAGCATGAATTCGCCTTGGTCAGTTTCCCACATTTCCTGCCAGACAATGAGAAATAGGGTCAGAATTTCATTGAAATTATAACAATAACAAGGTTCACTAGGTTGACAGTGGACTGAATCATATTTGAAAGAATTTCACAACTTAGATTGAGATAAGAGGCTGCTTCTATCTAATGAGGAAAGATAGCTAACCCTAATATCTCATACCTTAAATGTTCTGGTGTAATTCATTTGTACCTTGCATATTTGTGTCAATATGCATGTTATGCTAAGGAAAAAAAAATTCGCAGAAAGCTTTTTTAAAAATATGTGAACAAACAAAACTTCTGAATTTTTGACAATAGCTTCTGTTAGGTATCTCCCAGTCCACCTTTTAACTTCATCTTTATTTGTGTGGTTAGAAAATATCAGGTCTGTGTTTTTACTCCTGAGAGTCCATCCTTCCCTGTACAGAAATTGGTTAATAAACCATAGATGAGAAAGAAAATTATTAGCCAATATCCTAAACTGGAGAAAGTAAGAATATCTTCCAATAAGTATAATAAAACTTAACGAATATTTGTTATGACTTACATCTAGACATCCTCCAAAGCTTCATGCGCTCATAAATGGACTTTTCAAAAGTGGCTGGATCTAGGGTATGTGAGGAAAAATTGAAGGTGCGTGATAACTAAATGAGTCCACTGCTTGATTTAGCATAATTCCGGATATGAAGAATAAATAAGAAGGCCCAGCCTGGATATGGGTGACACTATCCAAAAGGCTTTTTGCCTGAATGGGATAAAAGTTCAGAGGGCTCATGTCTGCAGCCTGCTGTGCCAGAGGCTGTTTCTTTTCTTTGAGGCTGTGCTGCCAGGCCACTCTACCTTGGACCCAACTGACTATGGACTGAAACCTGTATAAACGGTGAGCTGAAATAATCCTCTCCTTCTTTAATTTGTAGGTGTCAGGTATTTTACTTCAACAATGAGAAAATAACTAAGGCCATACTATAAAATTAGGCAGAAGTATCATTGCATTTGTCAGCATTTTTGCTGCTGGGACAAAATATACAATGTATAAGATATAAAAGAGAAAAGATTTATTTTGGCTCGTGGTCTTAGAGATTTCAGTCCATAAGACAGAAACATTATGGAAGAACAACACAGAGGAGGAAAGGTGCTATGTGCATCTCAACCAAACAACAGAATGTGACCAAGAGAGCCAGAGAGAGGGGAAGCATCTGGGGGCAAAACTATTCAATTCCAATTCATGTCTCAGTGACCCACCTCCTCCAACCAAGCCCCATTTCCTAACAGCACATTCAAATATGAACTTGTCCACAGATTAATTCATCAGTGAGGTTAGCATCTCATGATCTAGTCACCTTTCAGAAGCCCCAAGTCTGAACACATGAACCTTTGTGGGGACATTTTTAATCCAAATGATGACACTCATCCTATATGAAACGTGAGCTCCCTTAAATTTGGGCAAACTGCCTATGCAGCATTTGTGCTCTCCCAGACAAACTCAGGAAAGTTGTGTCCCTATTACACAATTTCTGAAAATTGTGTAATAGGGATCCAGGTCCTCTCTGGCTTCATTGGATCTTAGTGTGTGGACAGATTTCCTGCAGTCTTTCTTTTGTATTTGACTCTTTGGTTGACTATCACAAAATAATTTTATGAATTATGTGTCCGCTATTAAATTGTTTCCTTGCAAACCCTGACTACAAAAATCACCAATCTTGTTTTTAACATTGAAACAGAGCATTGCTGAAATAAAGGTAAAGGAAAAAAAACCTGGAAAGAAAACAAAATAACAAAATTTTCAGTGAAGTCAGTATCTAGCAGTGCTGTGCTGAGCCAAATTTGTACCTGTAACAGTAGAGCTATGCCCCTACATGCATGCTGCTATAGACTTTTTAATAGTTGATTTTTCCCAAAATTAAATATTTTACAAATAATGTATTAAAACTCATAGCACTATTTTAAGATTAATTTTTTTTTTTTGTACCAGGGATCGAACTCACGACCTCGCACTTGCCAAACAGGCACTTGTGCCGCTGAGCTAAACCTCTGGCCCAAGTTTAAATATCTTATTTATACTAAAAAACTAACATTTATTGTCATTCTACTTTCTGACTTTGATGAAAGAGAACTCCTCAATAAGATTTTGTAAATTTACTTATTTTCTTATTTTGAGTGAGTGAATTGCCATGTTTAAGTTTCCACAGACTAGGTAACAATCTTACATGTTTTAATTTCCTGAAATTTCTTCTACAGAATACTATTGTGATGCATACTGGTTAAAAAATTCTCAAGGTAATTTCCAAATTGGGATAAAATTTCATTAAGCAAAGCTCATGAATAACTTTTAGGAGATGAAAACATGATGCTGATTTTATATTATAGGTTACTGACATTGCAAACTGCTTGAAACCAAATATTTCAGATAAAATCTGTCCAGAGTTTAAATCATCAGAGTGTTTCAGAGCTGAGTCAGTGGCTGCTTTTTGAAAATCAGATGTATTCATGCAGAATAATGCTTTTTGGTTAAAAATTCAAAATCTGAAGATAGTTTGTTTAATTTTGCATTTCTCCATTTCAAATGTTAAATTAAGGCATTTATAACTTTCTAAATTTCGATTTGATATCCACTTTTCCAATAGTAATTTATACTCTCATCTGGTGATTCATACATTTCCAATCTCTTTACCTTTCCCTTTCATTCATTTTCAAATTCATGAGGAATATTCATATCTTTTGCTAATGCTTTAAATTCATCTAGCATAATTTCAAAGTTACTTTCATTTAGTTTAATTCACAAGGTTCCATTGAAAACAAGGTAAAGAAGGAATGAAGTCAATTTTGAAAATATTATTGATGACTTTGCTCCCTTTAAATTCAAGAAGGTAGAGTTACAACAAATTCTGATTTGAGTAAAAGGATATTTTAACTCCAAATAATGTTGCAAGCTTTTGTATTTCTACTTTTCAATTTTTAATATTTGTTTGCCTACTTCAATGCTCTGGAAAAAGGGCATTGAGAAATGCATAACAATAAACAGTAATCCCTTAGGATGTGTGAGAAACCAATTCCAGGAGCCTCCACAGATACCCAAGTCTTCAAACGCTGAAATCCTTTACATAAAATGACATGGAGTTTGTAACTAACCTGGGCACATTCTCCCAATGTGCATTGTCATCTCTAGATTACTTATAGTGCCTAACACAATGTAAACACAAAACAAAGTAAATACTGTTTATAAAAATATAAACAGTTGTAATACTCTATTTTTAAGGGAATAATAACAAGAAAAAATAGGAACAAGAAAGAAGTCCAAACATGTCCAGGTAAGTTGAAAAAGTTGTTGTTGTTACTGTTTTTCAGGCTCCACAATCACCTGAATCCATGGCTGTGGGGTCCACTGTGAAAAAGGCCAGGCTGTAGGTAGGAGCCTGTCCTTTCTGCCACAGGCCATATGAGAGCTCAGCACAGGCTGCTTGTCATTATTATTGATGTACTCACATCCTCAGCCCCCGGGCTTGGAGCTTCCAGGTCATGGGTGAAGGCTGGAGTTTGGGGACAAAAACCTATGTCCCACTTCTCCGCAGTCCTTAAACAGTGCTGTAGCACATGGGCTTCATTCGCTCCCTCTCATCTGCTTCTCTCCCATCCTTCAAACCCATAAACAAGGAGCAATGAGAAGGGAGTGAAAACAACCACTGCATTTCCTATGATTCTGGCTTATGTGATGAAGAGGATGGACTTCTAAGCCACTGTCCTGGCCTCCTTGCCCAGTTCTGCCTCTGTCCTGCTCTGTAGCTGTGGATGAATTGTGTAGCCCTGCATGCCCTACTTTCCATATCATTAAAATAATGAAACCCTTGACTCTTGAGATTGCCATGAGTGTTAAACGAACACATGTAGAAAAATTCTTAGTACATACAGACCCTACATAAATTTGATCTGTTTCTATCATCATGGGCACAGTTGCAGGCAGGGAGTATTCCTGTGACTTTACTCACCTGTCAGTGACAGGGTCATTTTGGAATTTGATGTCAACCTTCTCAGCAACTGGTAAGCTGGCCTCTTTCTGCTTCATGGATTCTATCAGAAGGAAAAGCTATCTAGGTCAGAGACAGCAGACATCACTGCTCATGTTGCAGCAGCAAGTCCCATAGGTAACTCGGAGGCGTTAGTAGATGCTGAATCACAACCAGAGACTCTGAAATTGGGAACCCACAGTTTTTGTAGCAAGTAATAAGTAAGCAGAGTAGAGTCATTGCCTCATCTCTCAAAGTGATCAGCTGCATAAACAACACTGACAAGTGGCCTGGCTAAGGGAGTGATGGGGTCTAGAAATATCGAAACCCCTATCAGGACATTCAGGAGAACAGGAGGACAGTGAGAGGTCTCCACTGTCCCTGGTAATCAAAATCTCTCACATACTGTAAAATTCTTCCACCAAATCTAATTCTACCTATAATGTCAGAGACTTGATTTATTATTCCTCTTCAACAGAAGTAGGGTAACACCACTCCACTCTCTGCCTTCATCTTTTTTTTGTTTTTTATTTTTTGGGGTTTTTGGTTTGGTTTGTTTTGGTTTGGTTTTTTTGGTTTGTTTTGGTTTTGGTTTTGATTTTGGTTTTTGGTTTTTGTTTTGAGACAGGGTCTCACTATGTGGTTCAGGCTGGTCTTGAGCTCACTTTGTAGCCCAGGTTCTTCTCCAACTCGCTATGATCCTCTTGCCTCAGCCTCCCGAGTGCTGGGATTACAAGAGTGGGCCACCACACTCAGCTTCTGCCTTCATCTTTACCTGTACTAATGTCTTCTATATTATATGTCTCTGTGTCTTTTCTCTTTTTGCCTCTTTTCAGGACATCTGTCTCTAGATTTAGAGCTACCCTAATGGAGGATGATCTCATTTTAAGATCTTTACCTTAGGTACATGTGCAAAGATATTTATTCCTCCTGCATTTTGAGGTCCAGATGGACATTTCTTCTAGGGAACACCATTTGTACCACTGTATCCAACAACCATATCTGGAAGACTTGGTGACACACCAGTCCCAGAGGCTACTCAGCCAAAGCAGTCTTCCTCTTCCATGCCACCAGCAGTCAACATGGAGGCAGAAGGCACAAGCATGGAGAGGGATCCCTGCCGGATGTTGGTTAGGATAGAAAGGAGGACTGGCCCAGCTTGGGGAAACCTTGCGATGCCAGGTAACCAGTCCACAACTTGACCTTCTTGTGGGAGCAGCCACTTACCCTTTGGTCTTCTAAACAGACAGGCCCTTGTTTCTAACTTAGAGTAGCCTTAAATGACACCAGTGATATATGATATAGGAAGTTAACAAATATCCCATTTTAGATCATTACAGGGTCAACATGTGGAGCTTTTGTGATCACCCACAACTAAGGCTCAGTCTGTTTCAGGGCGTGAAGTTATATATTTGCTCTGGTAATTTACAAGCTGGTACTAGCAACTCATTTGAAATGGTCTGGAGGCTCTTTGTCCTCCCCACACACCTTCCACACCCTAAGGGATGCATCAGCTAGGCCAGAGGCAAGACCATAACCACTGTCTTCACTTGTAAGTGACAGGTTATATTTGAAGCATAGATTCTTCACAGTCAGCTGTAGGAAGTCAGATGTTTACATATATCAAAAAGCCCATCCCTTTCTGATCCCAGATTAAATGCCAGTAAGGCCCCTACTAAGATATTTAGGGCATCCAGTCAACACCTAAAGACCATATAGATTTCACAGAGCTGGCCCACATCTCCACCCTCCAAGCCTGACTTGCTGCTTTCTGTTTTTTACTAACATATATTTTTGTCACCTTGCAAACTTTCTGTCTTAAAGGAGCAGTGATCTGGCTCTATCTTCCACCAGAGGCACTATTCCACTTAGCGAGTGACAATGCCTGTCACTGAGGCAAAAGAGGAACTAAGCTGTGAGCTGCACTGATGAATGCAGCACAGAAGAGTGACCTGAGTGTCAGGAAATATCTGCGTAGGAAATAGCTTTAAGTTAGAGTTAAAAGCCTAAATATCCGATGTCAGCATTAACAGCTCCTGTCGAAATGGGACACTGAATAGAAATGTCTGTTCTGGGCAAAATCAACATGCCACTTTAGGCAGGGATGTTGATTCCCTTTGAGTGAATTTAGAACAATACATATGTAATTGAAAATTCTCTCCCAAGTGGCTGATCAATTCCTAAGGACAAATTGCCTGAGAAATAGCTAGAACATGTGATTGCATCACTAAATCAGATGGAGTCTCAGCTTGGTTTGATCTCTCTCTGTTATAGAAAGGGATCTGCTGCTCTTACCTCCACTCTCTTACATTATATTTGGGACACAGAGAGGCACAAGGGACCACACAATCACTTTCTAGCTAGCTCTCCAAGGTCAAACACAAGTCACTTTGCATGTGGCCCTGCCACTTGGCCTTACAGTTCAGCTCAGCTCACTAACAGAAAGAGTTCAGTGACTTTGCAAGGTAAGATATCTAGGACCCAAACTGATGGCAAAGTTAATACATTCAACAGTGTACTCTTTAAGACCACAGACCATAAAATCAGCTTCTTCAGAAGCTGTGTGATCCCAGGCCAGTAGCATAATTTTGTGGTGGTTCAATTTCCTCATATATGAAATACAGATATTCACTTCTCAGATGAAGAAATACAATCAGTACGTGAAATAAGTACATGAAAAAAACGTTCAGCATCACTGGTCATTCAAAAGATGCAAACTAAAACAACACTGAGATTCCACCTCACCCCAGAAAGAATGGCGAGTATCAAGAAATCAACCAATAATAAATGCTGGAGGGGATGTGGGAAAAAAAGAAACCTTCTCCACTCTTGGAAGGAATGCAGACTGGTGCAACCACTGTGGAAATAAGTGAAGATTTCTCAAAAAACTAGCAGTGAAGGTCTCATTCAACCCAGCTATTCCCCTTCTGGATATCTTGCCAAAGGATTTAAAAACATCATTTCACAGTGATATATGTGCACCCATGTTTATAGCAGCACAGTTTATAATAACCAGATCTCGGAAACAACCTAAATTCCCACCAACCGAGGGATGGATAAAAAAGATGTGGTATTTTTATACAGTGGAGTACTCAAAGTCATAAAGAATGATAAACTGGACACTTTTCTAGGTAAATGGATGCATCTTGAGAACATATTCATTAGTAAAATAAATAAGTCACATGTAAGCATCATATTGTTTCATTAGTGTGACAATCTGAAAGAAAAATCATATGTATATGTGTACATATATGTATATAAAAATAGTTAAGATACTGATTTCTCTGGGTTTGCTGAAGAGGAATATTTGTATTGAATATTTGTATTCAGGTATTGTTCAGAGGAATATTTGTATTGGTATTGTTCAATTGAAGGCAGATGTTCTGTGCTCCGGGTGAATGATTTGGGGATGACAATGCATAATCTATTATATATAGGGGTATATATCAGGGGTATACTATTGTTACCCCTGATTGATATACCATCAAATTTTGTTTCAATTTCTTCTTCCTCTTCTTCTTCTTCTTCTTCTTCTTCTTCTTCTTCTTCTTCTTCTTCTTCTTCTTCTTCTTCTTCTCCTTCTCCTTCTTCTTCTTCTTCTTTTCCTTTCTTCTTATATAAGAATAAAATGGAGGCAGGGAACCTCCCGGAAACCAGCAGCTTGACCTGGGCGGTTTGGATTGGGAACTTTGTGGAGACCAGCATCTCGGCCTGACTGTTTGGGACCTGTAGGCCCGCCCTTCACCTGCAGGGAACCTCCCGGAGACTGGCCTGGGACAGCGGCCCGGCCCGCCCAAGGTTCCACAGGCTCCGGTCCACCACGCCCAGCATCCACATTACAACTTAGGGAGCCAGGAGCCTGCAGAGGGGAGTTAGGACCCTGCAATGGAGCCAAGAGCCTGTGGGGGAGCCACCACTGCTCCAGGAACTGAGGGTGCTAGAGGTAATTCGCCACACATGGAGAGGAAGCTTTGGAACACCGCTCAAAGCAAGGAAATATAGAAAAATGACAAAAGGAAAGACCAAAAAGCAGGCTCAAAGCTCCAGCCCTCCCCAAGAAAGCTTAGAAGCCATGTACATAGAAGAAAAAAGAAGCCATACACCTAAAATGTCTGAAATGATATCAAATGAAATAAACATGCAACTAGGGAAAGCTATGGAGAAATTCAAATCAGAAATACTTGCCCAGGTAAAAGAAGAATTGATAAAAACAGTGAAAGAAATAGTGAGCGCATCTAGTGAAGACACAGTTAAAAAATTAGAGGAACAAAGCAAACAGATAGAATCCCTGAATGAACACTATAAGAAACAAACAGAATACAAAAAGCAGCTTCAGAGAGATATACAGGAAATCACAAATGCAATTGAGAGCTGCCAAAACTGCCTCAACAAAAGTGAAGATAGAATTTCAGACCTCAAAGATAAGATTGCAGCTAGTGAACAGGAAAGACAAGATCTTTTAAAAATAACAAAGAATCAGGAAATAACAATTCAACACCTGCAAGATGATGCAAAGAAAAATGACATAAGATTAATAGGGATAAATGAAAAAGAAGGGGACAGCCCAAATGATATCAAGAGGATATTGACGGAAGTAATAGCTGAAAATTTCCCAAACATGAGAAGAGAAACTGACATCTGGATAAGTGAAGCATATAGAACTCCAAACAGCCATAACCAAAATAAAACTACACCCAGACACATAATAATCACCATCCCAGAAATCCACCATAAAAATAGAATATTAAAACATCTTAGAGAGAAAAGAGAGATCACCTATAAAGGAAAACCTATCAGAATCACGGCAGACTTCTCAACACAAACAATGAAATCAAGAGCATGGAGTGAAGTATTGCAGATCCTAAAGGAAAACCACTTCCAACCCGGACTGACATACTGGGCAAAACTGTCCTTCAAAATGGATGAAGAAATAAGATACTTCCATGACAAAGAACAGCTGAAGAACTTCATGAACACCAAGCCAACCCTACAAAGAATACTGAAAGACATTCTAGATACACATGGGATAAAACCACCAAGCAAGGCAGAAAATTTAACAGAATGGAAAGCTAAAGACACAACAGCAGAAAGATAACATGTCAACATTAAACCAATATATAACAGTTACAACCATTAATGTAAATGGCCTCCACTCACCAATCAAAAGAAACAGACTGGCAGAATGGATCACGAAACAACATCCAACCATATGCTGTCTACAAGAAACATATCTAACCCAAAAGAACACTCATAGACTGAAAGTCAAAGGATGGAAAACAATACTTTATGCAACAGGAAACCAAAGAAAAGCAGGAGTAGCCATCTGTTTGCAGCAATGTGAATTTCAAACTAAGAATTATCCAAAGAGATAAATAAGGTCACTACATACTAGTTAAGGGAAAACTTCAAGAGGAAGAGATAACAATCTTAAATATATATGCACCAAATTCCAGAGCACCCAGCTATACAAAGCAAATATTAACAGAAATGAAAAGTCAAATAAGCAACAACACAATTATAACAGGAGATTTTAACATGCCATTGACACAGAGGAACAGATCAACTAGACAGAAAATCAGCAAAGACATAACAGAACTGAATCACACCTGTGAACAAATGGACTTGATACACGTATATAGAGTTTTCCATCCAACAACATCAGAATATGTCTTCTTCTCAACAATACATGGGACATTCTCTAAAACAGACCATATACTACCCCACAGAACATATTTAAGTAAATGCAAAAGAATTGAAATTATCCCATGCATGTTATCGGATCATAGTGCCATGAAATTAGAAATTAATGATAAAAGCAACTGCAAAAACCTCACAAACACATGGAAACTGAGTAATACACTCTTGAGCAATCTGGGTCATGGAGGAAATTAAAGAAGAAATTAAACAATATCTACAAGCAAATGAAAATACAAACACACTGGAATTTGTGGGATGCAATGAAAGCAGTCCTAAGAGGAAAACTTATTGCATTGCGTTCCCACATCAGGAAGACAGAACAAACACAAATAAACAACCTGATGCTACAACTCAAACATCTAGAAAAAGAAGAGCAAGCTAAGCCAAAAGCCAAAAGAAGGGAGAAAACTATAAAGATCAGAGCAGAAATTAATGCAATAGAGACTAAGGAAACAGTACAAAGGATCAATAAATCAAAGAGTTGGTTCTTTGAAACATTAAATAAAATTGATAAGCCCCCGGCCAACCTTATTTTAAAAAAAGGAATGAAAAAACTCAAATTCATGCAATAAGGAATGAAAAAAGGTGAAATTACTACAGACTCAGTGGAAATACGGAAGATCATCAACACCTATTTTGAAGACCTCTACTCTCATAGGTTCGGTAACACTGAAGACATAGACAGATTCCTAAATACATACGAACTACCAAAGCTGGATCAGGAAGATGTAAAGCTGCCGAATAAACCAATTTCCATTACTGAAATTGAAAATGTAATTAAATCCTTGCCTACAAAGAAGAGTCCAGGCCCAGATGGATTCATTGCAGAATTCTACAAGAAATACAAAGAAGACTTAATTCCAACACTCCTGAGACTCTTCAATGAAATTGAAAGGGAAGCAATTCTTCCTAAGTCATTCCTGGAGACAAATATCACTCTAGTACCAAAACCAGAGAAAGACTCAACTAAAAAAGAGAACTATAGGCCAATCTCCCTAATGAACATAGATGCAAAAATTCTCAATAAAATATTGGCAAACAGGATGCATCAAACCATCAAGAAGATTATACACCATGATCAAGTGGGATTCATCCCAGGAATGCAGGGATGGTTCAACATACGCAAAACAATAAATGTAATCCACCATATCAATAGAACCAAAAGGAAGAACCACATGATCATCTCTATAGATGCAGAAAAAGCTTTTGATAAAGTCCAACACTCATTCATGATAAGAACCTTACAGAGAATTGGAATAGAGGGTCTTTATCTCAATATGGTAAAGGCCATCTGTGACAAACCAACAGCCAGCATTATTTTAAATGGTCAAAAACTGAAAGCCTTTACCTTAAAATCAGGCACAAGACAAGGATGTCCATCACCACTGCTATTCAACATAGTACTGGAAATACTAGCCAGAGCAATAAGACAGGAAAGAGAAATAAAAGGAGTAAACATAGGAAAAGAGGAAGTTAAATTATCATTATTTGCAGATTACATGATACTTTACATAGAAGACCCCCAAAACTCTATTGAAAGACTCCTAGATATAATTAACAAATTCAACAATGTAGCTGGATACAAAGTCAATACTCAAAAATCGATAGCATTTCTATACACTAACAACAAAAGTACTAACAGAGAAATAAGAGAAACCACACCCTTTACACTAGCATCCAAAAAAATGAAATACTTAGGAATTAATCTCACAAAAGAAGTAAAAGAGCTATACAGTGAAAATTATAATACCCTGAAAAAGGAAATCGAAGAGGACCTCAGAAAATGGAAAGAAATCCCCTGTTCATGGATAGGAAGAACAAACATTATAAAAATGGCCATTGTCCCAAAATTACCATACAGATTCAATGCAATCCCAATCAAAATACCACTAACATACCTCATAGATCTGGAGAAATCACTCCTAAAATTCATCTGGAACCAGAAGAGACCTAGAATAGCAAAGGCAATTCTAAGCAACAAAGGCAAGGTAGGAGGCATCACAATCCCTGATTTGAAATTATACTACAAAGCTACAGTAATAAAGTCAGTATGGTACTGGAATAAAAACAGACTGGAGGATCAGTGCAATAGATTGGAAGATACAACCATAACCACAAACTCACTCAACCACCTTATCTTTGATAAAGGGGCCAAACATGCTTGTTGGAAGAACGACAGTCTCTTTAACAAATGGTGCTGGAAAAATTGGCTGTCCATATGCAGAAGACTAAAACTAGACCCATGTCTATCACCATACACTAAACTAAAATCTAAATGGATCAAAGATCTAAATATGAAAACAGAAACACTAAAACTGCTGGAAGACAAAGTAGGTAAAAATCTCAAAGATATAGGGGTAGGAAGAGAATTCATGAACAAAAACAAAACTACACAGGAAATACTTCCTAGAATCAATAACTGGGACCACATCTTATTAAAGAGTTTCTGCATGTCAAAAGAGGCTTCCAGCAGAGTGAAAAGAAAACCCCCAGATTGGGAAAAAATCTTCATGTACAGTTCCTCAGACAAAGGACTTCTGTCTAGAACTTATAAATAATTTAAAAAAATCAGACCCTAGAAATTCAAAGACCCAATCCAAAAATGGGCATCTGAAATGAATACATAGTTCTCAGATGAAGAAATATGAATGGCAAATAAATACATGAAGAAATGTTCATCATCATTAGTCATGAGAGAAATGCAAATTAAAACCATACTGAGATTCCATCTCACTCCAGAAAGAATGGCCAGGATAGAAAACACTACCAACAACAAGTGTTGGAGAGGCTGTGGGGAAAAAGGAGCTCTTCTGCACTGTTGGTGGGAGTGTAGACTGGTGCAACGACTGTGGTAGTCATTCTGGAGATTCCTCAAAACCTGGGTTTGGAAGTCCCATTTGACCCAACTATTCCACTTCTGGGCATATTCCCAGAAGAACTGAAAACATCATACCACAGTGATATATGTGCACCCATGTTTACAGCAGCACAATTTGTAATAGCCAGATCCTGGAAACAACCTAAGTGCCCATCAACTGAGGAATGGATAAAATAGTTGTGGCATTTTTATACAATGGAGTACTACTCAGCTATAAAGAATGATCACATTGAGATATTTATAAATAAATGGACATGACTTGAGACCGTTCTCTTAAGCAAAATAAACCAAACTCACAAGAGTAAATACCATATAGTCTCCCTAGTATGAGAATTGATAAGAGTATATAAGATTTTATGGTAAGCATGGGTCCCCATCTTATAGCTTTGAAGCCTTTCAATGTTTTCAATCATCAGTTGGAATGGTTTTATTCTATTTTGTTTGACTATATCATGTGTGATGAAATGAACAGCTCTTTTGAAGAAAAAAAAACATTATGACAGCTATTGCTGATTTAATATCATCCTTCTTAGAAGTCCTACCATGCTTCTATTCTTCTACTACCATTGGTTCTATCTATCACATTGTGTCTTATTGGGATTTGAATATGTGTGATAGTTTAAACAAAATCTTTCTATCAAAAATGAGATATTATATTACCCATTGATCATTTTCTGTTATTTGGTTCAGAAAGCCCTGTAATTCTTTCACTCTTTGCATGGATTTATGCTATTTTGTTATGTTTTATATTATTGTATTTGAAACTATGCTCAACTATAGCAGAGTAAGAGATATTGTGATAGCTACTGTTGATGTCCAGTTGTCTTAATGTGAAGTACTGTGTTGCCTATGTTGTCCTGTTCTGATCTGCTCTGTACTACCCTCTTTTGTTTTATTCTCTTTAAAATAAAATTTAAAAAAAGAATAAAATGGATTTGAAAAACCATATGGATGGTAATAATGGTACCTATGGGTAGGTTTGCTATGAGGATTAAATAAGCTAATATACATAAATGCTTAGAGTACTTGCTTTAGTCCAACTTCTATTGCCCAAAACACAATAATATCATAGAGTAAATTATTAGAAAGAGGTATATTTTGGCTTATGGTTTTGGAGGTACAAGTCAAGGGACTGAATCTGTTGATGGCCTCCTTGCTGAAAGAGTTCCAAGATGGAGCCAGGAACCACATGGCAAGAGCAGGGAGGACACATATCTATATTGTGCCTCTTCTGGTCTCTCTTCCTCTTCTTTAAAAGGCAGCAGGATTCAGTCATGCTAATGCAATCTCAAAGACCTTATATAATCCTGAATGCATTCCAAAGGCACTACCTTTCAACATAGAGTTGGGTTAAGTTTCCATACTTGTAATACCTCAAGATGAAAATTAAATTTTGATACATCAACTTTGAGAGGCACACGCCAATTTCAATACTCCAAATCCTTGGGGGACATACTCCAACACAGCCAAATTGTAGTAATGCCATTGGCCTGTACTATGTGCTATGTGAATATTTACTATTTTTCTAATAAAAGCTCTGAAGAGCATTTGCCAACAACTTTACAGATTTAATTGCATCTCCTAAAAATACATGCTGTCTTAACCCCTTGTATCCATGAATGTGGCCTTATTTGGAAATAAGCTTTGTACGTGCAGTCAAGATGAAGTCACAGTAGAGTAGGGTGGGCCCTTAAACCAGTCATTAATTAGAGTTCTTCTGAGAAACAAAAGCCATATATTTGTTTGTGTGTGTGCATGGATGTGTGTACTATATATACATAATAATTTGGCTCATGTTATTTGGGAAGCTAAGAAGTCCCATGATCTGCAATCTGGAGACATGGGAAAGCTAGTGGTATAATTTACACCAAGTTCAAAGGCTTAACAAGTATGGAGGTCAATGCCATAAGTCCCAGTCCAAAAGTCCAAAAACAAAGAACACTGATGTCTGAGGGCAAGGATAGGTGAATACACCAACTTAAGCAGAGAAAAAATTCATCCTTCCTCCATCCTCTTGCTAAATCTGGGCCCTCAACAGATTGAAAGATTATCACCCAAATGGTAAGGGTGAATCTTCTTAGTCTTCCCACTCAAATGCTTACTTCTTCCAGAAAAACCCTCACAGAAACAACTAGAAACAATGTTTGACCAGCTATCTGGGCATCTCTTAACCCAGTAATATTGACATGCAAAGTTAATGTTTACATCCAATATGACAGCTATCTTTACCTGAAGATACAATTTGAATACAGACACATGGGAAGAAGGTATATAACAACAAAGACAGAAGCTAGAGTGATGCATCCCCAGCCCAAGGTATGCTAATGAGTGCCAGTCATCACCCTGATCTGGGAGAAGGGCATATAATGGAGTCTCCCTTAGAGTACCTAGAAGGAACCAAACTTACCAACACATTGACTCCAGAACTATGAGAAATTCAATTTCTGTTATTGTAAATCTCACCCCCAATCATCAATAATTTGTTGTAGCAGGACCTGGAGATTAAAACAAGGACAGTAAAAGCTGTTGGACAAAGATTTCTGTAGGAAATTGTATCTAAATTAAATTGAAAGGGGAAAAGATGATCACAGGTCAGAGAATTAGATTTAGAGACCATAGAAATTTTAGAAAGACATAAAAATTGTATTAAAAGTTAATTCTTTCTGCATTTATGTAGTTGAGGAACTGAATTGAAGTAGATTACAGAAGCCAGTGGGGTGTGTGTGTATGAGTATGTGTGTCCCACAAAGCTATGAGGCCATTAACAATACATGTCTCAATAGATTATAGAGTACCTGAAGGTAGGAATATATTGTATAATTTCTTACAACTACAACAACTTGGCTAAAGGAAATAACCAGGTAGAGAAAAGGGAAAAAAGCCAATATGAGAGTGTTTTGTAGGAACTAGAAGAGTGTTGAAGCAGGAGGTGATTTGGGAAAGCACACAGCTGCTCTGTCAGTTGTTATGGTGGGCACAGAGCATACATAAGAATGTGTGTATGAAGAATGCAGACCTAGAGTGAGCATTCACATGGTGATAAGATGACACAGTCCTTGCTCTTTATAAATTGCCCTGATCTTACACTGGCTGTTTCATTTAGGAAAGCACATATCAGTTTAGGTAGATCATCCCACAAGCTAGTAGTTTAGGTATGAAGTGGTCTTGTTTGTATAAGGCAGGAGAAGTGGGAATGGGAAAAACTGGATGTCCAATCTGGCACAAAAACAATACATTTTGCTTTCTCACCCACTTGCTGTTGATGTCATTAGACAAAAAAGAAACCATGTTAGAAGTAGATAAAGAGATTAGACATAGACACAGTGATAAAAGGAGAAAAGTTGGGGTGAGTCTGAGTGTAAGCATGGGAGAATGAGAGTAATGAATGCCAAGAAATGCCAGGGCCAAGGTGGTGAGACACAGGTGGGAGACAATGAGCCAGTGTCAGATATGGCAGGATAAGGCCACAGCCTACTTGGATTTGGAAGAAAGTGCTTAGTAAGGGCTGTAACACAAGCAAAGCTTAGTAAGGGCTGTAACACAAGCAAAGCTTGAGTAAGAAAAAAAGACAATGATGAAAGAAACAAAACATGCAAGACCAATTTATGCACTGCTTATGCAATAAAAACTGGACCTTGTCATGTTCACACTGTTTAGAAAGCTCTGTCCCACAGAATTCTCTGTGATGATGGGAATCTTCTATAGTCACTCTCTCTAGTAGTTCAGTTTCTGTGTACATAGGATGTAGCTGGTACCATTGGAGAATCAAATTCTTAGCTTTGTAAGTTTTAGTTCATTTGAATTTAAATAGTAACGTGACTGGTGCTTGCATTGAAGAATGCAGACCTAGAGTGATCTTCCATGAGCTGGAAGTAAGAAAGATGAAGGCCCATAAAATCACAGCACAAAGAAACAAAAACACAGATTCAGATTGGGGTGCGTATGACAGTTCTCTAGAGAAACAAAACCAAGAGGATGTGTATAGAGAGAGACAGTATTTTTGAAGGGAATAAAACCAAATGAGAGAAAACAAAATGGGGTCAGTCAGAACAAAAGGATGGACCTAGTACATGACTTAAAACCAAAATATTATGTGATCAACAATGGTTACCATAATGTCTCTTGTTACCTTCAATAGAAATGAACATATCATCAGGCATAATAAAATTGAACATAACAGTACAGAACAAAATCAATAAAAACAAAACATTGGAGACATTATAGGACTTCAAAAGAAGATAATAGTCAAACCAGAATGGGTATCATAGTGCATCTTATTGTCTTCAAAGTATTTAGCTATACCCTCAGACTTGATACTATCAAACAAAACAGATTCCAATAAAATCAGTCAAAACATGACAGCAATCAAACAAAACAGATTCAAATAAAATCAGTCAAAACAAGAGAGTGAAAGTAATACAGGGTTTCAGATTAAGTTAATAGGAAATCAAAAATGGTTACCATAGTATATCCTGCTATCTTTGGACTAGCTGTCCATGCCATCAAATCTAGTATAAGTAGACAAACTGGAACAGAACATAACCAAACTAAACAGAGCAATGACAACAATATGGGTTTCAAATCATGAAACAAGTTTAACAATGTCCTCTGCCTTCCCTATTGAGACAATTCCTCCCCTTTCACTTTCCCAGGGTGCATAGTACAATTTGTATCCCACTAACTCCTTAGTTTTTAGATTAGGGAGGCAACACGCTGTTTACCTAAGTGATTCTGAACCTTTTTACCCCTGAGCATGATCTCAAGTTGTATCCATTTACCTACAAGAGCCTCAAGGTTTTCCTTCCTTATAACTGAGTAGTTCTCCATTATAAAAGTTCTCCAGTATAAAAGTGTTATGTCTTTTCAACCAATCTGCAGCTGATGGGCAAGCTACCCCCACTTTTTTCTGGTTCCCTGTCACATACAGCACTATGTCTCATCTTTGACTTTCAGTCCATAAGTCCTCTTTCAAGTTAATTGTATTTCTTATATAGAGCATCTTGATGGCCTCTATCTCCTGATCCACTGCCTATGTTTCTTTTTAACAGTGTATGGAGGCCATCCATGTTAGTGATTATGGCTAATCTTTTCTGTGTCATCTCTGCAATGCTATTTTTCTGCCATTGGTTGTTTGCTTTTCCCCTTCATTCCAATATCTTCCCCATGTAGTAAGCCCCCTCTGCCACTGTTCCTGAAACCATGGTCTTTTTTCTCTCTCTCTCTAGAATGTCCTTCAGTATTTTTTGTAGGGTTGGATTGGTGGTCATGAACTCCCCCAGTTCCTCTTTTGTCATGGAAGCATCTTGTTTCTCCATTAATTTTGAGAGACAGTTTTGCAGGGTACATCAATCTGGGTTGGAAGTTATTTTCTTTCATGGCTTGGAATACTTCACTCCAAGCTCTTCTTGATTTGATGGTTTGTGTTGAGAAGTCTGTCATGATTCTGATGGGTTTTCCTTTATAGATGATCTGTTCCTTTTCTCTGACAGCTTTTAATATTCTGTCCTTGTGTTGAATTTCTGGGATCTTGATTATTATATGTCTGGTTATAAATCTGTTTTGATTATAGCTGGCTGGAGTTCTGTATGCCTCATATATCTGAATATCATTTCCTTTTCCTATGCTTGGGAAGTTTTCTTTAATTATTTCTGTAATTAGCCTTTGTATTTCATTTGTGTTTAATTATTTCTGTAATTAGCCTTTGTATTTCATTTGTGTTTACTCACATTTTTCATTCTTAAGTTATAGATCCTCTTGTCATCTTCTAGCCTTTGTATTGTTACTTCCTGATTCCCAGTTATCTTTAAGAGAGCTTTCCTTTTGCAATCACAAATTTCAAACCTGTCTTCAAGATTTGATAGTCTATCTTTAGTTTCTTTCAAGCAGTTTTGCCAGCTTTCAATGGATTTTTTAATTTCCTGGTAATCTCTTTGAATCTGTTTCATGTATTCTAGATTTTTATTATATTCTTCATCAAAGGTTTCCTTCCTTTTTCTATGCTCCTCTATTCTTCCATTTGTCTTCTTGAGAGGTGCTTAGCATTTCTTTTATTATTTTTCTTATAGCTTCCTTTACTTGTATTAATATTTCTGTTTTAAGTTCTTTTATAATTTCACAAAGTTGTTTCTTTATGTCAGATGCTATTGCTTTAGAACTTGCAGGTGTGCAACTTCCGATCTCTTCTGTGTTTACCTCTCCTGGGCCAGTACTGCTTGGGTTGGAGGCTAGAGATTGCCTTTTGTTTCTTCCTCTTGTCATGTTCCTGGCTTCTTCTAGACAAGTGGGTAGTGGGGTCCCCAGAACTTCCTGTATTGGTTATAATTACTCTGAGGCATGCTGGCTAAGGATTGCTACTTTCCTCAATCTGCTGGTGACTACTGGAGTATAAGCAGGGGCAGGGCAGGCTGGCCCCTCTCTTCCAAGCTGGTTAACCACTGGGAGTCTTCATCACATTTGTGTGTGCTTCACAGTCGGGGCCAGTTAGGGAGGGCTTTAGGGAAACTTCGGCCTTGGCTATTGGATTGCGCACAGGGGCAGGACTCGGTCCGAGAAATTCTCACCAATCTTCTCAGTGCTAGGAGTGGTGAATGAAATCAGCTGCAGTTCTGGTTCTGGGCTTATCCTCCGGACTCCAAAATGGCACCCAGCCAATCTCCCATTCCCACAGGAGGACTGAGTCCCCCACACTTACCATGAGTTTGTGCAGTTCTCTGGTCTGCCACTCCCCTCTGCAACTGCGTCCTCCCACAGGGGCCCTCAGACTTGCCAACCCCCAACTTCACTGTGACCATGCATCTCTAGATTCCAGTGGCGCTTCACACACAGTGGAACCAGCTCCACTGATAGCATGTCTGGCTACAGCCTTCTGTCCAGGTTTTTCTTTTCTTTTCTTTCTTTCTTTTTTTTTCTCTTCAGTTTCTTCCTGGGTTGAGAGGATACATCTTCTTCCTTCTGGTCTTCTACAGAATGCTATATTCCAGCATCTGGGATATTTCTCTCAGAGAGGCTTTTTATTTGGCTGCTTATTGTTCCACCATCTTCCCAGCTTCCAGAGAGACAGATTTTAAGAAACTGGATCACATAAGGATGGAGGCTGGCCAGTCTAAACTCTGCAGAGTGGACCAGTACACCCGAGACCCAGAAAGAGCTGATGTTGCAGGTAGAGATCAAAGGTTACTTGCTGAAAGAATTCCTTGTCAGTCAGTCTTTGTTCTATTCAGGCCTTTGACTGATTGAATGAGACCCACCCACACTAGGCAGAACAGTGTTTCACTCAAACTCCACAAATTTAAATGCTATTATCACATAATACATAAACAAACATATGTTTGACCAAAAATTTGGTCATCATGGGCCAGCCAATGTGACTCAGAAGATTAACCAGCAAGTCAACAGCAGGGAAAAAAAAGCAGAAAGAGCAAGGGAAAGGAAAGGGATCTGAGAGATGCATACAGCAAATCTTATTTACTTCGTGAACCAAAGAAATCAATTGCAAAAAGATATTATTATCACATGGAGATATATATAAATAAATGGACACGACTTGAGACCATTCTCTTAAGTGAAATAAACCAAACTCACAAGGGTAAATACCATATAATCTCCCTAATATGAGATTGATAAGAGTATATAAGACTTTATGGTAAGCATGAGGCCCCATCTCATAGCTTCGAAGTCTTTCAAAGTTTTAAATCATCAGTTGGAATGGTGTTATCCTGTTTTGTTTGACTATATCATACGTGATGATATGAACAGCTGTTTTGAAGAAAACATTATGACAGCTATTGCTGATTTAATATTATCCTTCTTTAGAAGTCCTACCATGCTTTTTTTGTTCTATTACCGTTGGTTCTATCTACCACATTGTGTCTTATTGGAATTTGAATATGTGTGATAGTTCAAACAAATCTTTTTCTTTTTTATCAAAAATGAGATATTATAATACCCATTGATCATTTTCTGTTATTCGGTTCAGAAAGCCCTATAATTCTTTCACTATATGCATGGCTTTATACTATTGTGTTATGTTTGATATTATTGTAATTGAAACTATGCTCAACTATAGCAGAGTAAGAGATATGGTTTTAGATACTGTTGATGTCCAGTTGACTTAATGTAAAGTACTGTGTTGCCTATGTTGTCCTGTTCTGATCTGCTCTGTACTGCCCCCTTTTGTTTTATTCT
>PVJX010027133.1:0-25137 GCA_004027295.1 Dolichotis patagonum | reverse complement strand
TCTTTTATTAATCTACTTATCTCTTGTTTAATTTGAATTAATATTTCAGTTTTGGTCCCGCTTACGAGGTCCTGAAGATATCTCTTTATGTCTGCTAATGCTGTGTTTGATGTTGCATTTTTGCTGCCCTCAATCTCTTTTGTATTTACCTCTCCTGGATCAATGTTCTCAGGGTTGGGGGCTGGGAGTTGTTTCTTATGTCTCCCTATCGTCATGTTTTTGGTTCCTTCCATACAAGTGTACAGTGTAATTCCCAGACCCTTTTCTTATTTGTTAAGGCTCCTCTAGAGGTCGCATGCTGGGAGCTTTAGCCCTCTTCAATAGGTTATCAGAGATTAGAGTTCACCCATGGGCAGTGTGCGCTAGCTCCTCCCTCCCGGGCCAGTCAACCTTTGCAGGCCTTTCACTGCGTCAGTGTGCACTGATCTCAGGGAAGTAATATTGTAGCTACTCACTGGCTCCCCGCCAGGGGCGCGGCCTAGTCCAAGCAGATTCCAGCAATCCGCTTGGGGAGGGGAGCAACCAGCTGAAGCCACTTCCTTATGGAGTTAGGGCTGTCCTGCCCAAATCCAACATGTTGTCCAGTCGGTTTCCCCTTTCCTGTGGGAGGGTCTTATTCTCATCACTCACCTCATTTTGATGCCAGTCCCCGATAACTGCCCGGCTCCCCAACCTCCGACTTCAGCACTGCTGCGGTGGGAATTCACGGTGCCTCTGGTGGGTTGAGTGCAAGGCCGTTGCGGGCGAGCTGCACGCAGGGCTGTTCAGCTCCGTGCTCCGGTGGCTCAAGCCAGTTGCTTTGGTGTGGATCGCTTATTCAGGTCAGACAGGAATTCAGGCTGCTTGAGGAGGGTGCCGTGCTAGCTGATCTTATCTTTACTAATATCCCCAGGACCTCATATTCGAGCGGTTTTTGCACTTTAGTTTCTTCCTGGGTTGTGAGAGTCCATCTCTCTCTGGGTCTCTCCAGGGTGTTTTATTCTGGCATTCGAGCTGTCTCTCTCAGAGAGGATCTCTCTCCTGCTACCTACCAGTCCGCCATCTTGTCTTCCTCCCGCTTACCCCTATTTTTAATGATAGTAAATAGGATCAAATTATTCACCCAAAAGATTATATACTACTTATACTCCCACTGAAATATTTCCGAAAGGCTGAAGGTTTAGCTTGGCATGGTGAGGCCCTGGCCTCATTGTTCATGCCAAAAATCCAAAACAACTAAAACATGTTTCTGAGAATGTCTTTTGTCCCCAAACCTTGCTAGTATCAAGTATCATAGAACTTTATTACATAGCAATTCAAAAGGAAAAAAGCTATCATATATCGGGATTTTACCACACCCCAAGTACAACCCCAAGGTTGTCTGTACCTCTTGCTATTTGCTCCTTACAACAAGCTGTTGATGTGAGAACTACCACTGCCCAATTTACAAATGTTAATCCCATCTCTCTCACTGCCAACCTATCTGACTGTGGGCTACATCTTATGGATCAGGAATCACCCCCTTGTGTTCTAGCAGTGGGCAGGCAGCAAAATCAACTCTGATATTTCCAGCTTTTGCTGGGAGGTGAGCTATGTGGCAGGAAGGGGGACAGTGGTGACATAGCCACAGCGGTCCTCAGAATTGCCCTCAGAAGACCTGAGGGCAGGTCTTCTGATTTCTCCTTAGCTACCACCCTCTCCACCTTTGCCATGTCCTGCAGGCTCAGCCCTTGCACTAACGTACACAGTTATCAAGTCATAGAACAGGTAGACTTAAGAAACCTGGCTTTAGAATTTGAGCTTTAGTGACTGGGGAGCTGGGAGTCCAGTCTCCAATGGACAATAAGCCCAGTCCTACCTCCTCCTCTGTGATTTGCATATCTGTCCCTTCTTTCCTCCTGAGCTTCCCATTCACTTCCTTCTCCATCCAGCTCCTGCAAGTGTGACCTCTGTGGGCTTCATTATCATAGCACCTGTGCCCTTTGGCTCTCAGCTGGGGTTAGTGGGTAAAAAGCCTGGCAGAAGATTGGAGGTGAGTGGACACTAACTCTATTTATTTCCTTGGCCCCTCCCTACCAAGTTGTATCTGAATCGCTGTCTCTAAAACAATGTTCATTGCTCTTCTAACCTTATTCTGCTCCTCTCTGGGTGCCTGTGACCTCCCTTTTCCCCTACTATTTCTCAGAGGAAGAAGTAATAACTGGTGCAATAAATAGCTCCAGGTAACTTTTCTGTATAGTTACCTTTAGTCTCTCCTTGTAAATAAACACTCCTGATTTATCCTATTTATTCTATTTATCCTAAATGACTTATCATTTTCACTTATTTAAAATTAACTTTTCTTCCTGCATTGTAAGCACTCTTTGTTTGTTAGAGTTATAAGTCTTTGTACTTGATCTTAGCCAAAAGGCTGAGAAGCACTAGTTATAAGTCTTGGTTAATCATTTGTTGTGGGAACATTTTCCCTACTATATTGCCTTTGAGTTTTATTTAACAAGAGTTTTGTGTAGGGGCTGTGTGTGATCACTCAAGACTCCATTCAGTTGCTTCTTTTTTGTTTTGGTCTTTTATTTGGATGGTTTTAACTTTTTGAATTCTTTGTATATTTTAAATATTAGTCTTCTGTTTAAGGTGTAGCTAGAAAAAGGTTTTTCACTCTGTAAGCTGTCTCTTCACTCTGTTGGTGTTTTCTTTGTTGTGCAGAAGGTTTTTAATTTGATATAATCCCATTTATTGATTTTTGTGCTTAGTTCTTGTGTAATTGGGATTCTGTTTAGAAACTCCTTAGCTATGTTTACATCTTCAAGAATTTTACCTGTTTGAACTTCCGGCAGATTGTTTCTGTTTTTAATATTTAGGTCTTTGATTCATTTTTATTTTAGTTACATGTATGGTGAGAGACATAGAACTAGAGTCAATCTTCTGCATATGTATATCCAGTTTTCCCAGCACCACTTGTTAAAAAAAGGGTAGTTTTCTTCCAATGTAATGTAATGTAATGTAATGTAATGTAATGTAATGTAATGTAATGTAATGTTTTTAGCTACTTGTTAAATATCAGGTGGCTACTCATGCTAGGATTTGTTCTGTTTCTGTACCCTCTATTCTATTCCACTGATGCATATCTTATTTTGTTCCACTACAGCGCTGTTTTTTTCACTGTAGTTTTGTAACATAACTTCAAATCTGGGTTTGTGATGCCTCCTGTTGTGTTTTTTTGTCTTTTTTTGGTTGGTTGGTTTTTTTTGGTACCAAGATCTTGCGCCTGCCAGGCAGGCTTTTAGGCCATTGAGCTAAATCCCTGGCTCCTCCTGTTGTGTTTTTGTTGCCCAGGATTGCTTTTGTTATTCTAGGTGTCTTCTGGTTCCATATGAATTTTAGAATTGTTTTCTAAAGTTCGGTAAGGAATGTTTTTGGTATTTTAATTGGGAGTGTATTAAATCTATATATCAGTTTTGGAAATATGGCCATTTTGACAATGTTCATTTTGCCTATCCAGGAACGGGAGATATCTTTTCATTTTTTGATGTGCTCTTCAATCTCTTTTTTCACAGTATTGCAGTTTTTGTTCTATCTTTCATTTCTTTTGTTAGATTGATTACTAAATAATTTTTCTTTTTCTTTTTCTTTTTTTGTTCTGGGGATCAAACTAACGACCTTGTGCTTCCCAGGCAGGTGCTTATGCCACCAAGCTAAATCCCTGGCCCCCTAAGTAATTTTTCTTGAAGCTATTGTGAATGTTATTGTTTTCCTAATTTCCTTCTGGTGGGTTCATTATTGTTGTGCAGCACTATTATTGATTTTTATGTGATTTTGTGTCCAGTTACCTTGGTGATTTATTAGTTTTAAGTAGATTTTGGTGGAATTTTTAAGGAATTTAATATAAAGGACCATATTGTCTGCAAATACAGATAGTTTGACTTCTTTCCTCCCTGTAGGTATTTCCTTTTTCTTGCCTGATTGCTCTGGCTAAAGTTTTGAGTACTATATTGAACAAGAGTGGTGAAAATGGACATCCTGGTCCTTGATTTTACAGGAAAAGCTTTCAGTTTTTTCTATTTAATGATGTTGAGAGTAGGTTATCAGATAAAGATGAGGTCTTTCTATTTCTATTTTATTCAGGGTTTTACGAAGAAAATGTTAGATTTTTTTTTAGAGGATAAAACCAAGGAAAATAAAACAGAATAAAACCAATCAAAACAAACCAGTATAAGTGATACAGGACTTCACAATCTTACAAAACCAACAATAGTTAACATAATGCCTTTTGTTGTTGTCAAAATAGTTGCAGATACTTTCAGACATAGTAAAAATCCAACAGAACAGAATAGAATAGAAACGATAAAAACAAAACAATGAATGCAATAAAGGACTTCAAAACAAGCCAACAGTAAATCCAAAATGGCTACCATAATATATCTTGCTATCTTTTAAATAGCTGCTCATGCCATTAGATTTAGTATAAACAAAACAAAAGAGAATAAAGCCCAGCCCAACAAAACAATGAAAATGATATGGTTTCCAGGTGGAGGTCACTTCCTGGTGAGGCTTTGTTCTCTCCCTCCACAATCAGCTCTTAGTGCTGACTTATAGAGAGAGGCTTGGGTCTGGCTGTTCCCACTCTGGCAGCAGCCCATGCATGGCGCTGGTTTCCAGGCATGGCACTTGTTTTCTTCTGGTGAGGCTTGGTTCTTTCTCCCTGCAGTTCATGAACGGTGCTGACTCATGGAGAGAGGCTTGGGTTTGGCTGTCCAGAGGTTAGATTTTTGTCAAAGGCTTTTATGTCTATTGAGATTATCAAATGATTTTTGTTCTTGCTTTTGTATATGTGATATATTACGTTTATTGATTTGTGTGTTAAACCGTCTTACATCCCTGCAATGAAGCCTGAATAATCATGATATATGATCATTTTGATAATTTGTTGCATTCTGCTTGCCAAGATCTTGTTGACAATTTTGCATTTATGTTTATTAAAGAGAATGGCCTGTGGCTTTCTTTTTAAACTGAATTTTTGTCTAGTTTTGAAATCAAAATAGTGTTAGTTTCCAAGAATGAATTTGGCAGTACTCCTCCTCACTTAACTTCATTAAAAAGTTTTAAGAGTAACGGTATTAGATCTTCCCTGAAGTTCCTGTACAATTCAGTGCTGAATCCATTGAGTTCTAGGTTTTCCTTATTTAGTTAGTTATTTTATAACTATCTCAATTTCATTGTTATTGGATTATTCAGGGTTTTTATCTCTTCTTGTCTCAGTTTTGGTAATTCACATTCATCTAGGAATCTATCCATTTCTTTTAAATTCTCCAATTTAATGGAGTGTAGGTTTTCAAAGTAGTTACTAACCACCTTCTGGATTTTGGTAGTGTTCATTGTGATATTCTTTTCTTTTTTCTTTCTTTTTAAAATTGATTGTCTATTCTGTTTATTCTTTCAAAGAACCAGCTCTTCAATTCATTGATTCTTTGCAGTGATTTTTCTTTTTTTTGAGACAAGGTCTCACTTTGTAGTTCAGGCTGGTGTTCAGCTCAATTTGTAGCTCTTGCTGGTCTCAAACTCACAATGATCGTCCTGCCTCAGCCTCTCAAGTGCTGGGATTATAGGCAGGCACCACCATGCCTGGCACTGCAATGATTTTTTAGTGTCAGTTTCATTAATCTCTGCACTGATCTTTATCATTCCCTTGCTTATACTAGTTTTACATTTGGATTTTCCTTATTTTTTTGGATCTTAAGGTACATCATTAGGTTATTTGGGCTCACTCTGTGTTATGATTTATATCTAAATGTCCCTCCAAAGCCTCATGTGGTCAAAAGTGGTGCTTTGGAAGGTGATTGGATTGTGGGGGTGTAATATTAATCAGTGGACTAATCTACTGGTGAGTTTAAAACAAAATGTGATATCGGGAAGTAAAGCCTGGTGGAGGGAGGTGGGTCACTGGAAGAATGACCTGGAAGAGTGTGTCTTCCTCCCTGCCTCCTTGAGCACTCTTGTTGCTTCCTGAATGCCATGTCATGAGCAAGCCTCCTCTGCTGTGTCCCTCTGCCATGCCCCTTGTCTTGGAGCCAGCTGATTGTAGAATGAAACCTTTACAGATGGTAAGCTAGAATAAACCTTTCCTTGTTTTCCAGTGATGAGAGAAGTAAAGTAAAATATCTTGTCTTTCTGATGTGAGATTCACAATTATAAACTTCCCCCTTAGGACTGCTTTCATCATGTTCCATAGGTTCTGGTACAACTGTATTGGCATTACCATTTGATTCTAGGAACTATCTAATTTATTCTTTGATTTGTGACTGATTTATTATCCAAGAATGTATTATTTAATTGCCATGTGTTGCATAATTTCTGTGGTTTCTTTTGTCATTCATTTTTAGTTTCGTTGCTCTACAAGTTGATAATATGTATGGAATAATTTTTATTCTTTTGTATTTATTTAACCATGCTTTACTGGCTAGTATGTGGTCTACTTTGGAGAAAGTTCAATGTGCTGCTGAGAAGAATATGCATTCTGCTGTTGGGTGGAACACTCTGTTAAATGGAAAACTCTAATAAGTTTATTTATTTGAAAGTTTCTTTCTTTTTTTTTTTGAAAGTTTGCTTCCGTGTTGATATTTTGTCTAATCAATCTGTTTGTAACAGTAGGGTTTTGAGCTTTTCCATTAAAATTATATTGATATTTATTTTATATTTATATTCAGTAGTGTTTGTTTTATGAAGTTTGAGGTGCTGGTGTTTGGCGCACACATATTTATAATTGTTATTTCTTCCTGCTGAATTTTTTTCCTTTACTACGTAGTGACCTCTTTTGATCAGTTATTTCTTGAAGTGCATTTTGTCTGAAAATAACTGCTACTGCTTGTTTTCAGGAACCCTCTTCAAAGGCTATTGTATTTGATCCTTTGAATGTTAGCCTGCAAATTTCTTTTTGGGTTAAATGTGTTTCTTATATGTGGCATATATCTTAGTCATTTTTCTTGCTGGGATTTTTTTTTGTTTATCAGTACCGGGTATCGAACTCACAACCGCATGCTTGCAAGGCAAGACTCTTATGCCGCTGAGCTAAATCCCCAGCCCCTTAGTCATTTTTCTTATTGCTGAGACAAAATACCTGGCACCAAGGTTAAAAGAGGGAAGATTCCTCACAGTTTGTAGAGGTTATAGTCAATAATCCTGTGGTTCCAAGGCTGGGAGGTACATAACAGGGGGGAACCATCCACAGCAGCAGAAGACAGCCGAATCCACAAGTGGGACAAGCCTCTTTCTGTCTCTTATACTGTAAACAGGCTACCAGCCCTAATGTGGGTGTCACACTCACACCCTTAATCTTAGCTAGAATTCTTCCAAACCAAGCAGTGGACTCATTTACTTACACATATCCTTAATCCCAGAATCACACACTCTCAATTCAGTCACCTTTGAAAAGATCTCATGACTGCAGGAGGCTTTGCTGGGATATCGAGACACAAACCATAATCCCATACTTATTACTGAAAGATTGACTTACTCATGTCATTGCTTTATTTTACTGTTTGTTTTACTGTTACTGATCTCTTTCCCCTTCTTTTTGTTTAAATACTCACCCTATGTGGTATATTCATTCCATTAGGCTTTTTGGCATTGTTTGGTTCATTGTCTCTTCCTAGAATATCCTCAGAAGTTTTTGGAGTGCTGGTTTGGTGGTTGTAAATTCTTAAGATGCTCTTTGTCATGTAAAGATCTTATTTCTCCATCAATTTTGAAAGATAATTTTGCAAGAAATATCAGTCAAAGTTGCAAGTTGTTTTGTTTTAGCGCTTAAAACTCTTCACTCCAAGCTTACCTGGTCTTTAAGGTTTGTGCCGAGAAGCCTTCTATAAGTTTAATTGGTGTACTTTTTAAAATGATTTATTGGTTTTCTATATCAGTTTTTAAGAGTTTGTCTTTGTGTTGGAGTTTTGGGATTTTGATTATGGTGTATCATGGAGAAGTGCTTTTCTGACTATGGGTACTTGGGGTTCTATATGCCCTGCTTATCTATATATGAAATTCCTTTTCCATATTTTGAAAGCCATTAGCAATTATTTCTGTAAACATGTATTTTATGCCATTTGTTGTATCTACTGATTTTTCACTATTTCTGATTGATCTTAGATTAGTCTCCTTTGTGCCATCTAGCAGCTATTGAATCCATTTCCATGTTTTCCTGTTGTTTTTATTTTATTTATTTTATTTTATTTTATTTATTTTTGGTTTTTAGACAAGGTTTCACTGTATAATTCAAGCTTCCCCTGAACTCACTAGGTAGCCCAGGCTGGCCTTGAATTTGTGGCAGTCCTCCTGCCTCAGCCTCCCAAATGCTGGGATTACAGGTGTGCATCACCACACCTAGCCTCCTGTTGTTTTAAAGTATCACTGATGGCCAACTTCATCAGCCCTGTCTTCTAGTTACGACACTCTGTCTTCACATTAGTCACTTCTGCTCTCCATATTTTCAGTAAAATTGTTTATCTCTTGAGTTTCTCTTTAGTACCTTTTTGTGGACTCTAATTCTTTGCTAAGCTAGTAATTCATGTTTTGTATCATTTTGTTTAGCTCAGCTAGCTTTTTATTAGTGCTTTCTGTAAGCTCACTGATCATTCTGTATATTAAGTCCATTATTTGTTTAGTTATATTTTAGCTGGCTGAGTACCTGATTGGTCTGTTTTTCACTGTTGTTTTCTCCTTATTATTTCATGTAATGTAGTTGATTGGTTTTTGATTTCCTCTCCATGGATTAGCCTTGGACAAGTTGGAAGTTTTTGGAGGTATTTTGTTACTTTCTTTTCTCATGTCTGTATTTCTCTCTCTCTCTCTCTCTCTCTCTCTCTCTCTCTCTCTCTCTGTGTATGTGTGTGTGTGTGTGTGTGTGTGTGTGTGTTCTAAAGGTTGAAGGTCAATTATAATGGAAAGATTTTGTTGCTGGTATGGAAATATCTTTAGTTTGTGTCTACTTTTCAGCAATGTTCTGATGAACTGCAGTACTATTGATGATCCAAAGGCAAACCAGACACTAGCATACAAAAATCCAGTTAAAAGCAACAACTATGCCACCCTGGCAATATAACAAGAATCAGTCACAATAATGGAACGAGAGACAGCCAGGGGTGGTGGTGCACTCCTATAATCCCAGCACTTGGGAGGCTGAGGCAGGTGAATTGTTGCAAATTCAAGAGCAGCCTGGGCTACAAAGTGAGCCTAGGGCCAGACCAAACCACATAGCAAGATCCTGTCTCAAAAAAAAAACCAAACCAAAACCAACAAACAAAAAAGAATGAGAGATAAGCTGGATACTGACATACCATAAGAACCAATAAAATCTACCACTGTACTAGTACCAGCCTTAACACTAGAAAATAAATCTATAATTATAATATAGGCACAAAGACAAACATATTGACATACAGTAAATATTTACTAAATGCAACAACTATACCTGAGCACGATATATCCTTTTTCCCCCTAACTCCAGGTCATCCTGGCTGGTGCACACTCCACATGGCATCCCACCCAAAACAGACACTAACAGATTCAAAGTGAATTATGGGTCAGCCATCTGGATTCTCTACCTGGATCAACATGATCCTGGATCATCAAAATAACAATCACTTGGCTGAGTGTGCACTTATCAAATCTTCCTACAGGTGCCTATAGTCACCTGTGAGGCCCAAAACGTGTCTCTCAAAATCTATAAAAATGTGACCTAAATAAAATATCTGGATGTTATTAGGAAGTGATTGCAAAAAAAGTGAAAGATAGCTACTGGCACTAGACGCAATGTATTTTTAAGCTGCAGAGGGTAAGCAACAACAGCATTGGAATATAGTGATATTATGTTGCATATTTTGGGGGTTTTGTCATAGTTCCTTGTTCATAACTTCCAAGGTAGGCCATAGAAAGTAGAATTTCTCTTTCCCAACTGAATCATCGAAATGAAAATTATAATCTTCCTCTGCCTTTCAGTCTTGGAGCTGACCATGAAGAAATTCTCTTGATCTGCCCTGGTCTGATATTGCAAGACCCTCATTCTAGGGGGTTCCTGACTCATAGTATGGAAGGAAAATGCTGCACAGATAGGCAAAGAATACTAAAGCACACAGGCCTTGCTAGGTTTCCCTACCCAGTCCATCAGCTGTCATGCTTTTGCAATGAAGTCTTCATAAAACTCCAAAAAGACAAGTTCAGAGTTTCTGGGTAGATGAATATATGGAAGTTCCTGCAGTGTGGGAAACTCAGAAAAGGCATGGAAGTTCTGTGTGCTTTCTCCTGTGCCTTGCATTAGACATTTTCATTGATATTCTTTGTAATATTCTTCATAATAAACCAAAAAATGAAAAAGAAAGCTCCCTTGGTACTATGAACTGCTCAAGACAATTAACTGAACTGAGGAGGGGATGGTGGAGATTGTGATTTATAACCAACTGGTTAGAAACACAAATAAAATGACCTGGAACTTACAATTGGCATCTGGGGAAAGCAGAGCTGTGGACTGAGCACCCAATCTGAGCACCCATATCTCCAGGTATGTGGTATAAGAACTAAAGGATTAAAGGACACCCAGAACAATTAATTGCTTGGTATGTGGGTGGACATTATCCCCCCTAATCTGGTATCAGAAGCCTTCCTTGTTGATTGCTGTTGTGTGACAACAGAAGGAAAAACAGGTACTTTGTCTTATAATCTCAGACCTTGAGAGACATTGGGAGAGAGGGGATTTGAATGTTGTTTTCCAGCATCAGCCCTCAAGCCTGGTTTTTTTTTTTTTTACGAAGGAAATAACCCTGGTGAGACTCCTAAACTGAAGTAAGGACCTTAGGTTTAACTGACTGCTGCTTCTGTAGTCCTCTGCCAGATGTCTCTGACCATATTTATTTGCCATTTGTCCTTTAACCCTGCTGGGAAGCTTGTCACAAATAGCAGAGGATGGCTCAACTCTTGCATGTCACAAGGAGACCACTGTTAACACCTCTGGTGTCTCCACCCCCGTGACTGTCACTCAGTCATTTCCTCAGGTGGGAAAGCCACCCAGCAGTCATATTGACAAACAAGACCAGCTGTTCTCTGCAGTCCTTCTAAAAACAAACATTAGGCTTAGTAAAATCAACTACAATTTTTTTCCTTTCTAACCTTATTCCTTTTATTTCTTTCTCTTATCTAATTTCTCTGGCTAATTTTCAGAACTATATTGAATAGGAGTGGTGATAGTGGGCATCTTTGCCTTGTTCCTGATTTTAGAGTGAAAATGTTCAGTTTTTGATCATTAAGTATGATGTTGGCTATTGGTTTCATAGATGACTTTTATCAGATTGAGATAAGGACCATCTATTCCAATTTTCTGTAGGTATCATGAAGAGATGTTAGACTTTGTCAGCTGCTTTCTGTATCTATTAAGATGATCATGCTTTTGTCCACAGCTCTGTTAATATGGCGTATTACAGCATTTGCAGATGACATGACACTTTACATAGAAGACCCCAGAAACTCCACCAGAAGACTTCTAGATTTAATAACCAAATTCAGTTGCATAGGTGGATACAAAGTCAACACTCAAAAATCACAAGTGTTCCTGTATATGAATAACAAACTCACTGAAAGAAAAATTAGAGCAACCACACCTTTCACAATAGCATTGAATAAAATGAAATAATTTATGAATCAATCTAAAGAAGGAAGTAAAAACCTTTACACTGAAATCTACAGTTCTCTGAGGATGTCAAAAAATAGAAAGTTATCCAACATATCTTCTGTTCTTTGGTAGGAAGAACCAATATAGTGAAAAGGCCCATACTTCCAAAATTTTATGAAGGTTTAATGCAATCCAGATCAAAATACCAGTAGCATGCCTCACAAAATTAGAGAAAATTCTAAAATTCATTTGGAACCAGAAAAGACTTATAATAGCAAAAGCAATTTTGGGCAACAAAAGCAAGGCAGGAAGTATCACAATTCTTGACTTAAAATTATATTACAAAGCTACCATGATAAAACCAGCATGGTACTGACCAAAAACAAACAGATGCAAGATTCAATGGAACAGATTAAAACATGCACAAACAACTCCAAACATACTCAGCCACCTTGTATTTGACCAAATGGTGAAACACCTTTATTGGATGAAAGATAGCTTAGTTATAAGGGATGCTGGAAAAATTGACTTTCCATATGCCAAAGATTAAAACTAGACTCATATCTCTCAGCATGCACTAAACTAAAACAGAAATAGATCAAAGAGATATTCAAACAGAAATACTAAATCTTCTGGAAGAGAAAATAAATACCACTCTTGAAGACATAGGGGTAGACAAAGACTTTTTAGTGAAACCTGGATTGGAAATATCACAAAGAATCAACAACTGGGATCTCATCTTATTAAAAAGCTTTTGCACTGAAAAAAAAAACACCAACAAAGTGAAAAGACAACCCACAGAGTGGGAAAAGTTTTTGCCAATTGTTCCTCAGACAAAGGACTGTTATCTAGAATACATAGAGAACTCAAAAAACCAGAGCCCCCAAACTTAAAGACCCAGTCTAAAAATGGGCATCTGAAATGAATAGACACTTCTAAGATGAAGAAGTAGAGACAAATAAATACAAGAAAAAATGTTCAACATCACTGGTCATTTGAGAAATGCAAATTTAAAACAATACTGAGATTCCATTTCACTCCAGAAAGAATGGTTGTCATCAAGAAATCAACCAATAACAAATGCTGGTGGAGCTAGGAAGACTGGTACAACCACTGTTGATGGGAATGTAGACTGTTGCAGCCACTTGGAAATCAGTGTGGAGAGTCTTCAAAAACCAGTCTACGCCCAGCTATTCCCCTTCTTGGTATCTTCCTGAACGAATTAAAAGGATCATATTACAAGAATATATGAACACCAGTGTTTACAGCAGTGCAGTTTATAATAGCTAAGTCTTGGAAATGACCCAAATGACCATCAACGGGTGAATACATTAAGATATTGTTTAATAATACAATGGAGCACTATTCTGCCATAAAGGCTGAACTTGAGACATTTCTAGGTAAATGGATACACCTTGAGACCATATTTAAATTAAAAAAAAATTGGATACTATGTTTAAATATCACATGGTTTCTCTGGTGTCAGAAACCAAAAGGGTAAATAAGGACCAAAATGTATAGCAAAATTGTGAAATAGGAAGAAAATTTTCAATGGGAAGGGGAACTAGGGAGGAGGAAAGGGGAAAGGAAAGAAGGGACAAGAAAAAAAGAATAGAAGGAAAAAATGAAAACAAAGTTTTTATAAATAAGGAAGGGAAGAAGGCTTGAAGGAAGGGGAAGAGAATGGGAAGAAAATAAGAAGCAAGATATATCATGCACAGATACAAATTCCCTATAATGGATATTATCACTGTGTATACCTAAAATGTATGAGTAAAATTAATTTTAAAAAATTATCTAGAAGTTTAAGCTTTACCAGCTGGTCAATGAGATGGGTTCATGAACAACAATATAGGAATCCAAGCAGCCAAATTGATAAATCTGGAATTTAATTAACTGAGCTCAGGACCACTCATACACAAACCCCCTTGGTTCAGGGTCTAAACAAGTGGCCCCAAACTGGAAAGTTACAGAGTTTTTAAAAGAGAGAATCACAAAAGACATCCTGTTGGAAACAATTTAGCTCAAATCTTTCATTAATTTTCAGTTGACACCTGTATCCTGCTTCTTTTGTTGAGCAGGTTAATTTTTCTCCTGTAGGTACAGTTTATTCTGCTTTTCTCATGGGACCTATACCCTGAGTAATTTTCCATTTTGCTGGAAATGGAATATAGGGCACTAGTTAAATGCAAGGCTCAAGATGGCATCACCTATGCTAAGCTACAACATTCCCCACTGGTTTTTGTGTATGAATCAAATCCTTGATTCTTGTCATCCTTTTAAAAGTCATCTTTTTAATCTATATTTTGCAGTTCCTCGTATTGGTAATGTATAACCATTAATTTAATAGCTTGGACTTGGCTTTGGATGTAATACATTAAGCAGTTTATCATGCAGGGGTCAATAGTAATGACCAGTAGGAGGAAAATCAGGGGTCCTACCAGAGTCAAAAGTAAGGTGGTCAGCCATGGGGTGGTGGAAAACAAATTTTTATATCAACTCTGTTGATAATGTCTCTCTTTTTTTCATCAACTAGGTGCTTTCAGAGCTGATTAAGACTGTTTTTAAAAACATCAAGATTTACCAAGGGCTAGGCATAGAACCCCGTGTTAAAAATAGGAGGTCTAGACCTCGCTGGTTCTGAAGCACCATCTCAGCCAGGGAGTTTAGAGATGGTGATAACAATTTGTTTAAGTGTGCTAGATCACAATCCATTTTTTGTTTAGCATCTGGTAATTTTGGCCTCCCATTATGAGGGCTGTGGTTCCTAGTGTTGTGGGACCACTTATTTTTAATCCTAAAAGGACAGGAACGAGGACTGGGGCCCTCTTTTTTCTCGTGAGGCAGGGTAACCCCATATGTTCCCTCCCTCCTTCTCCAGAATACCCGGACACTTGGGGAAGAACATGAGTTAAGATACAGAGTTCAGGGTTAGGTCCAGTGAAGACAGCCGGACGAGCACAAGGGGTGAGGCCGTTTGTACAGGCAAACCAAGTTCCCAGCAGGGAGACTAAATTTTGGTTGAGGGGGTAAGAGACATTTTGTACATACACAGTTGAATTACAATTAATTTGAAATGGGGAGTGCTTTAAGGGGAAATTTACAGACTGAATACAAAGTCCAGAGCCCTTAATGTTTCCCAAAGTGAGGGAGTTAGGTCCCTGCCCCTACCACCACGAAGAACCAGAATCAAGATTTGAGGTGTTTACAATCTGGGTTCGATATTAGTTATACATAGTCCACTTAGCTGGAATCTCTGGTATTGCGGGCTAGAAGTGGGAGTGATGAATCGAATGGCTCATTCTGGCAACCCTGATGGCCGGCTGTGGGAGTACTCAAGGTCCTCCCCAGTGGGTGCCTAGGGATGTGGGCTGTCTCCTTTGATGTAGATTTGATTACCAGGTTGAGGTGCCAGGGGGTCATCAGGTGTTTCAGGAATGGTCTGGCGGCCCCGGAACAAGCAGTGGGTCGAGCGCAGGAAGAGCTGGAGAGCCTGTAAGGACTTAACAAATTCCCCATTAGTGACAGCAGCCAATTTATCATCTTGGACAAGGGGAATCAAAAGGGGTGTTCGGCCTTACACTGTCTCAAAAGGAGTAATGTCCTGGAGGTAGGGGATACATTGCTCACGTGGAAGGGCAAAAGGAAAGAGACTTACTCAGTTTTCACCAGTCTCAAGAGCCAGTTTTGAAATAGTTTCCCTTATGGTTCTGTTTATTTTTTTTCTACTTGGCCTGAACTTTGAGGCTGATAGGCACAATGTAATTTCCAATTGATTTCTAAAGCTGTAGCTAAATTTTGAGTGATCTGAGCTATGAAAGCTGGGCCATTGTCTGACCCCAGGGAGGTGGGCAAACCTAATAGAGACACTATCTCATAGAGGAGTTTCTTAGCTATTATGAGAGCTGATTTAGTCCAAGTGGCGAATTCTTTAGTCCATCCAGTAAATGTGTCTACAAGAACCAAAAGATATTTATGGCCTTCTCTTCCTGGACACATTTCAGTAAAGTCTATCTCCCAGAAGTCTTTAGGGCTAAGTCTTTATTGTCTCTTTCAGATATCCGTGGTGGTCAGCTTAGGGTTCACTTGAAGACATTCTGAGCATTTTTGGCTGATCTCTTTAGTCAGGCAAGATAACTTGGCCAACTTGGTTCCCCCAAGTGAGTGGCCCGATGGGTCTCCTGGATGAGCTGGGGGCCCAATGATCTGTCAGCCTTCTGGAGAAAGTTGGGCTTTTAGGCTCTTGGCTGGTCTCAAGTCTGAATCTGAATAGGATGACTTGAGTAGCATGGGTGGCGAGAGAGCTGGCAGTAGTGCTACAGACCCCACTGGTTTTAGTGCCACCTTTCTGTCTTAACAGCAAGGGCATTTTTATGAGCTATTGGGGTGTCTTCTTGTTGGTGCCCAAACAATGTATAACGGCAACCTTTTGATGCAACCAAATGGCAGCCAGGTGGTCTAAGATCTCGGGAGCATTCTTGATCTTTGTTCCTGTTGAGGTTAATAGTCCTCTTTCCTGATAAATGGCCCCATGCACATGGACAGTAGCAAAAGCGTACCAACTATTTGTCCCCATCTTAGGGCTTGAGTGAGGGTTATCAGTTCTGTCTGTTGAGCTGAAGTTCCTGACCCTAAAGCTTGGGCCCATATCACCTCAGTTTCAGTGGTCACTGTAGCTCCTGCCACTCGAGTACCTTGGAGGTAACTGCTGTCATCTGTGAAAAGGATGACTTCAGGCTGGGCAAGTGGGACATCAGTCAGGTCAGCTCACAGGCTTAAAACTGAGTCAATAATGTCCATATAATTATGTATAGGCATTGAGGGGTCATCGTGAGGCAGGAGAGTCACTGGATTGAGGGCAGAGGTAGACAGGAACTCGATGCAGTCAGTATCCAGTAAAAGGGCTTGGTATTGGACAATGTGAGCGGTGGGAAGCCATCTATCAGGAGGTGACCGCAATAGTGTCTCCACAACATGTGGGGCCACTATCTGGAGTCTCTGGCCAAAAGTCAACTTCATGGCTTCCTTGGTTGCAGTGGCTGCAGTTGTCTAGGCAATTTGGCCACCCTGCAGCCGTGGGGTCTAATCACCAGGAAAGATAGGCAACAGGCCTCTTTCAGGGTCCTAGGTACTGGGTTAAGATCCTTTTTGTTATCCCATGACTCTCAGCCACAAATTGGAAAGGTTTGACTAAGTCAGGGAGAGTGAGGGCTGGAGCATTTACAAGAACTGTTTTAAATCATTGAAAGCTTGTTCCTCTAACTCAGTCCAGGTTAACCCCTCCAATAGAGGTGTAGAGTGCCTGGGCCATTTCAGCAAAACCCAGGGTCTATAACCGGCAGTATCCCAAAACACCTAGAAATTTTTTAACTTGACATTTAGTCTTTGGGGAAGGGAATTTTAAGAAAGCCTCAATCCTTTTGTCTGATAAAGCCCGTTTTTAAAAAAAATATATACCCCAGATAAGTGACTTTGGGCAGGAAGAGCTGTAACTTTTTGGCAGAGACTCGATAGCCCAATTTGTCCAAGTTTCTCAATAGGGTCTCCGTGGCTTCCAGACAAGAGGACAAGTTAAATGCAAGGCTCAAGATGGCATAAGTTATGCCAAGCCAACAGTAACGAAGTCATGTTGGTGGCATTGTCATTTCCTTCCACTGGACAAAGTAGTTTCCACTTAGGGATCCCCAAAACTATAACTAACACTTTCTTTTTATGAGCATGACACATACATGGGGCAGTGCTTTTTTTTTGTAGAACCCAAACATTAACTCTCCTGCCTTCTGAAAACACAATGACTTGTAACTTAGCAGTTATCATAAGAAATCTTCAAGTGTTTGTGAAAGCAACCTCAGATTATGTGGTTCTCATTACTACTGATATCTCTCTTAAAAGAGGATTCCTCAGTTACTTGGAAGGCATTTCCAGAAAGAACTTGTTACTTATGAGATCCCTGTATGAAGTTCTCCCTATAACAGGAGCATCCAATTAGAAAAGATGATACAAAATTAGTGCTGATATTAGTTGAAATGACTAGTGGTACCACTCATCCCTGGAAGGCATCCAGTTTGACCTTACCTCATTGGTCAGTGTTGTTATGGATACAATGGCTCTCGCTTTTCATTTTAAGAGTCAAGGTAGTGCCTATGAAATTACTAATATACCTAGCTGATCTTGGATTAGTACCTCAGAGCAAGTGGAAAGGTCAGCACAGAAATTTAAAGAGAAAGCTACCCGATTCTCTAAAAAAGACCCTGATGATGAATAGAATTTATGAGATTATTTGTTGTTCAATTTTCTGGGTTTGGGATTCTTAGAAGCATGGTTGAAATCAATGCTACAATTTGTTCTCATCCCATTGGTTAAACTTCTATGCTATATGTGACAAAATGAACAGATTTTGGTTCAGCCTCTATTGGTCTGATTAATGGTCAATAGAGCATCTTGCTCATGGAAAAATTCACCAGACTCCAAGGCAGTACAGATAAATGCATTTATTATTAAGCATAATAAAGATAATTCAAGCAGATTTATATTCTATTGTAGCACAATGGGAGTATTCTAAGCTTAGATTTCCTCCTCTGTAATGGAATCCATTATATGTGCAGATGTCACCTGGCTCTTTTTATACCATTTTGTTGGTTTCAGGGCTTGGAAACCAGCACATGTGCTCATACTTAGACTACTACTATGGCTGTTAGTGATAAAGTCCTTTGCATCCGCACTAGGAATCTTAGGTCTTCTGCCAGAATCCGTGAAACTATGGCAAAGTAGCTTGTTAGCTTTTAAGAGAATAAAACCTCCAGCCCTTCACAGCTTTTCATGTCATTCAAGAACTTATCTTATTTGTAATGCTCTTAATGGGTTAAATCTTTTCACCAAATGAACTTAACATAATTCTCTTCCTTATCACCCACTAATGAAGGACTCACGGGACACTTGGGTGTTCTTCATGGCTCTGTACCTTTTAGTGTGCTTATCCAGGCTCTTTAGCCCTCTCCAAGGGAGCAAAAATTACCTCAACAGATCTCGCCAGGCTATATTTCCTATAGTTTTTGTACCTTCTTACCTCACCCAACAGCTGATTCTTTGTCTTTATCCACCTTAATTGCAATGGTCATTATTGATTGTCCCAGTATCCATTCCTGCACCCCCTTCAAAGTGAGTTCTTGTTGGAACCCAAACATTATTCAGACATTCACTTATTTCTCAGAAACCAGAGAAAGTTTACCCATCTCCAGCTTCAGAGGTGGAATTAGTTGGTCTAAGAATAATCTATTCATTCCCTTTGCCAAAATACTAATTCTGGCCAGTGACATGTCTGAGAAAGAGTTTCTTTGAAATGTTACCTTTCTCTCTTAAAAGAAAGCCACAAAAATAAACATATCCTACCCCTAGATATAATGTTTGGAAAATCTGTAACTATCTTACTCTCAGTTTGAAAATGAAGCCACCATTCAGAATGACAGAGCAGAGAAATGATAACAATGTTGTGCTGATCAGTCTATCAGCTGTGTCATCCTCTCTACCTCTGGGCTTCCTGTTAAGTGATTAAGTGCATTTCCTAAAAGTTAAAGTCAGTTTGAGTAGGTCATTTGACCACTCATAAGCAAACATTAAGCAACATTCTAGGAACCCTTCTAATACCTTAAACAAGCTCACATGTTTAAGGCTTGTTGCTATGATTTTGGATGCTGGATGTTGGTTTTGAGCATGCTAAGTTTGTGCTTCACCGCTGAGCTACAGCCTTAGCTCCTTTGTATTTCAGGTTTATAACAAACCTATCAGATTTAATATTTCTTTCATTTTGTATGCAAGGAAACCAAGATATAGGAGCTTAAAAATCTGGACAAGTCACACAGCTAGTGAAATGATAAAGCCAGAGTTTGATTCCAGACCTGGCTCAGAATCCACAGAATTGATCACTGCTTTATTACTTTACACTAGGTGGTCTCTTGAAGCCTGAAGCATTCCAATCGATTTTCAGTACATGTCTCAGGGCTTCCTCAAGGAGCGCTAGGGTTCAGATTCCCTTGATCCGCAAAGTCATGCCTGCAGGCCAGCTCTGCTCTCTCATAGCCACCTGGAGGGCCCACTGCTTGCCAAGGACAGACTAGATATTAACATCAAATGTCATCCCCTATTTGAACACCAAAAAAAAGCAGCCAAAGGTTAATATGTGAACTTTGTTTCACATTTCATGCATTTCAAGTACCCTGACCTGAGGAATCTCTTTGAAGAGAATCTACTGTATGAGCAAAATCCCGCCTTTCAGGAGAGACCTTCTGCTCTTACTTTTTGGCTAGCTACCAGCAACTGGAAGCTTTTACAATTGTCCTTTTGCCATCAAGAAGATGAATAAGCAATTCTTAAGCCTTCTCAGAAATTATATATATGTTGTGTAAGCTCTGTATACCTACGTATAAGCTTATATAAGATACTTCTGCCCTTGTACAACATTTTATACATTCTCTAGCAAGTCAGCACAATTACCCCAACATAGTATGATACGGGAGTGGAAAGGAACATTATTACCAGACAGAATCAACCAGTTTACCTTTGCTTCTCCTGCCCTTTGTCCTGTGATGTCCCTTCCCTTGTCTTCATTGCTAGGTCTTGTCTACTCAGTCTACTCAACCTGTGATTAGTAAAAAATCTGGACTTCGCACAGGAACAAAACTTTCCTGCCAAACCTCCCATCCTCCACCCTTTCCACTACTATCAGCAAATTATCAGACAAATTTTCAGAGTTGTTTTTTTAAACAATCGTAGCAACCAGGGGAAAGGTGAAAGGCATATTTCACTGGGGTAGATGTTATCAGTGGGTGGCTCTGTTTGATTAAGTCATGTGTGTATATTGCTTCATTCTCAGGTTACATTCCTTTAACTCTGATCTCTGAAGTTGCTTTGTAAGATATAGGAATAATAGTGTGGTACTCATTCCCAGTTTCCTGAACCAGAAAATTTGTTATCTTGAATGAAATGAAGATGAAAAAACTTCACATTTGAGAGATTTTTAAATGCTATAGGATCTCCTTAGATCTTAAAATGGATTTGTTTTGTTTTCCTTTAAAATCCTTTGTATTATAAGCATCTAAAGCTTTCTTTTAAGCAAATCTTAAATGAAGCAGATGGTTCAAATTTATTTGAATTTAGACCTCAAAAAGTATAACACCTTTTTTCCCCCTCTAAGTCATACTGGGCTTTCAAGATAAAGGTCAGAGCTTTGAAATGTCTCATTTTTCTATGGATAGTTATAGATGAATATGCTCAGAGAAAGTTGTATGTATGCTGGGAAAATTATTTATTTTATATCTGAAGATTTCAAATATACATTCTCTAGGAAAAATGGTAATGAGGATGGAGCAAAAGAGCAGCTACAATTATGGTAGGTTTATGTGTTCTGTTAAAATAGTTTCCTTTCTGAGAATCTTCCTAGTTTCTTAATGAAATAGTTTAATACCAAGGAGATGGTGAAGGTGATTGTTTATCTTTAGGAAATAAAACACCAGTCCTCATTTTGTAGATAACAAGTACTTTATTTAGCTATTCTTAAAATAGAACTATTTTTAATGTGATATGTTATATGGCATACTACATTGTAGCACAATAGTGTTCTTTTTTTCTGATTTTAGAAACAACATATACTTACTATAGAGAAATTTAAAAACATCCCTTCATTCAAACAATGATTATTTTTGAGGTGCTACTAGATATAGGCCATAGGAATATAATCAGTGCCAAACAAAAGCTGACATAGTCTCTCTTCTCATGGAGTTTATGATTGAATAAAAAGCAGTATGTTCAATATTGAACATTTTTTATGGTCAGATAAAACTTACCTATAATTCAGAATGCAGAGTTTGAGACTATATTTTGACAATATGTTAGACAGACAGCAGGTAGAAAAATTTACTAATTAGTTGAATACAGATAGAACTGTATCTTGGACACTTCTTGACTGAATAAATTGTTGGATTCTTATTACCAGCTTAATAAACCAAATCACCTTTATTTCTCCCAAAAAATTGCCTGAACATTCACCTGCTGGGTAAGCAACAGGTTCCATGGCTTTCCTTGAGGATTCTCTTGCTGAGAAGTTCACAAAACCAGGCCTCAAAGGGTGGCAAAGGCCAGTTTCTTTCTGAGGTACTACACAGTGGTCCCACTGTAGCCTCCAACATAGAGTGAGCCCTGTATAATCCCTCAGCAATGCTTATCACTCCTGACCTGGTGCTTACCTACCCCAGATAAGCCCATAGTTTGCTCAGATCTTTCAGAGAGCACGATCCCATGGCCTTGGAGCCAAGGATAGTCAGCGGTCTCTGGAGTGTTGTGTTACATAAGTGGATGGCAAACATTGCCATATTGTATGGGCATCCACTTTCTGAGACATTAGCCAGTTCCAGAAGAGCTGAGTCAGACCTGAGCTCTGATCTTATTGCTTTCCCTCAGATTCACCTAGAAAAGATTTCTCAACTAACACTAATATACATATTTATTCAACCCAATACACAAACATGCAAATTATGTGTAAATTTGAAATAAAAATTTTATGAAACTTACCCTTCCTAAATATGATCCATATTGCTATATTCTTTTTCTATTACATCATTCTATTGAAACATGCTCATTGTAGCAGGATATGATGGTATATACCTGTAGCTCCAGATTTGCAGCATCTTGGGTGATGTAACCATACCCCGTCTCAAAAAACAAACAAAACAAAACAAATACTGACTGTGGTTCATTAATGGCTCAAGACCTATAATTCAAAGAATACTGACCTAAACTTTGGCCCGGTGTTCTACTTAAATCTCAGAGTCACAAAGGTTATGATTATGCCCCATTTCCTTGGAGGAAACAACTTCAGCAGCAGAAACTTCAACAACTAACAATCAGGTAAATTTTAAAAATTTCAAGAGGCTGAGGATGTAGCACAATGGTAGCATGTTTTCCTATCATATGCTAGACCCGGTTCAGTTCCCAGAATTACAAAACAACAACAACAACACTATTATGTAGAGAGATATTTGAGATCAAATTAGTTACTCTTGGGGCACACTGACTGGAAGGGAACATACGAAGGCTTCTATTTCTTGACCTTGGTACTGGTTATGTTGGAGAGTCCAGTTTGCATTGGTTCAGTGTATCAGTCAGTTCTCAAAATGATGATAAAGACATAAATGCCCATAAAAGATTAAAAGGATGAATACACTGTGGAATATTCATACAACAGACTACTGAACAGCAAGATAAAAAAAACAATTTATAGTTACATGTAACAGATGAATCTTAGAACATAAAGTTGAGAAAAGATTTCAGATATAAAATAGTATATATTATAAGATTCATTGACATTTGGTACAAAGTAGGTAAAGTTAATCCATATTTAGGTCATAGTTACAGGAGGCGAGTACAAGAAGGTCTGGAGCCAGGAAATGATCAAGGTAGTCAAGCACATGATCAGGTACATGGATGTGTTCAGTTTGTTCAAGAGAGTTTAAAGCTGTCACAGCTTCTTGAGAAAATAATTATTGCTACATCCATTTGCAGATAGGGACTCTCAGGCTCCAAAACAGTGATAGCTTGGTTGAGGTTGCACATTTCTTAAGTGACGGAGCTATGACGGGACCACGGTCTCTGGCTCCAAGACCCAGGAGCAGCATCAGATAGGAAATTACAACTTCCTCAGGCTCATTAAAGGAACTTCGTACTGATCTTTTCAAATAACCTGTAATAGTATTGCAACAGAAAAGAGCACATATTATATGATTCATTGACATTAGCTTTCCTCTTGGACTTATGGATTACACAGATGTGTTGTTTAGTTTTTGATTGTTTGGAAAATGTGTCAGTCAGCTTTCTATTGATGTGACCAAACACCTGAGGAAAACAACCTGAAGGCAGAAGGAATTATTTTGGCTTATGGTTTCATAGGTTTCAGTTTCTGGTGGGCTTGCTCCATTGCTTGAGGAGGAAAGATTTATTTTGGTTTATGTTTCAGTCTGTAGTGAGCTCGCGCCGTGGCTTCTAGGCTTGTGGCGAAGCAGGAACATCATGGAAGGATGGCATGGGGGCGGGGGGAGGAAAACTATTCACCTGTAACAGCCAGGAGGAAGAAAGGGTGAGAGAACCAGAGAGTCTGTGCTCGTGAGCGTCCTCTTTCTATTTTTCTTTCCTCCATGCTCCCGCCTTATCAGGTGATGCTACCCACATTCACAGTGGATCTCCTGCATCACTTCGCTGTCCCACCTGCTAATGTTTCTGGAAACACTCCTATGGATACATCCAGAAGTGTGCTTTACTAATTTCATAAGTATTTCCCACTACTATCAAGTTGACAACACATAAACTGTCACTGCTTAACTTTATATTTTTGATTTCAAGTTGAACCTCATTGGTTTTGGAGAACATAGTTGCATGTTTTCAATTCACTAAAAAAAAAAAAAAATCCAGGTGTGTCCTTTTTTTTTTTTTGGTACTGGGTTCCAAACTCATGACCTCATGCTTGCCAGGTAGGTGCTTATGCCACTAAGCTAAATCCCTGGGTCAGGTGTGTCTTGTGGCTTACAATCTAGTCTGTCTTGGTACAGATTCCATGGGAACTTGAAAAAAAATGTATCCTGTTGTTCTTGAGTGTAGTATTCTATGTTTTAAGACTTTATTTTTCGATGGTGTTAAGTTCTTCTATATCCTTGATGATTTTTTTGTCCAGTTGTTCTAACCATTTTCAAGAGAGAGCTGTTAATATCACCACAATGATCATAAACCTGTTTTTCCTTTGAGATCTATGGGTTTCTATTTCAGTATTTTGTAGCTGTTGTGTTTGTGTATATGTTTGTTTTTAGTGCCTGACATGAAAAGAAGCTTTGCTATAATAAAAGTGAAAAGAGATTTTGATGAAATAAAGGAATGAACTTTGTCCCATGGAGTGACAAGCTAAAGTGACTATGCCAGGCACTTCAAGTACAAAGGGCAGTGTTTGCTTTACTGGATAAATTATTGCTCACTGGGCACTTCTTACTGTCATTATGTTCTGAAATTCTGAAATCCATGTTTTTGTAGAAGTTTCCAGATTCTCCAGTGCTCTTTATTGTCTTAATTATCTTAAATTGGAGTTAGCCCTGAGGTTCTCAGTAAGAGTTCTTACAAATTTTTAAAGAGTTTTTAAAAATTATTTTTATTTACAATTGAGTTTTAAAATGTGAACTGATTTGCTTAACTCTTATAATTTAAAAATAAAAACTATTTTAAAATCTATATTATCAGCACTACTTTCACATGAGAGTGCTGGCACAATAAAAAGCTATAAGCCGGATAAGAGACAAGATGGCGGACTGGTAGGTAGCAGGAGAGAGACCCTCTCTGAGAGAGACAGCTCAAATGCCAGAATAAAACACCCTGGAGAGACCCAAACAGAGAGAGATAGACTCTCACAACACAGAAAGAAACTAAAGCGCAAAAACCCGCTCGAATAAGAGGTCCTGGGGCTACTATTAGTGAAGATAAGATCG
>PVJX010027132.1:0-25138 GCA_004027295.1 Dolichotis patagonum | reverse complement strand
TCTTCTTCTTCTTCTTCTTCTTCTTCTTCTTCTTCTTCTTCTTCTTCTTCTTCTTCTTCTTCTCTTCTTCTTCTCCTTCTCCTTCTCCTCCTCCTCCTCCTCCTCTTTTTTTGCCAGGCAGGCTCTGAGCCACTGAGCTACCATCCCCCCCATACATTTCTGATACCAGTGTCAGGCTGGAGATGGTGTGGGGATAACGAGGGGGGTCACAGCTGTGCAAGAGATGAAACACATCTGGAGTCACCTGCAACAGCAGAGTGCACCGGGATGAGCCCTCCATAGTCAATAGTATTGAAATCAACATGAAACAGCGATTTAATGAACTATACTGCCCCAAGGACAATGGTCACAGGCCCAGCGGCTCACCCAGTGAATGCTAGAAAATTTAAGAATAGTTTATTTTATTCTTGTGCAGCTGTACGACAGGATACAAAAGTTCTGCTTCCTAATACTTTTTTTTCTTTTTTTGGAGTCAGTACATTTTTTGAAGCCAGGAAATCTTAATACCGATTTAAAACCAGAAAAACTCATGTATTGCCTGGGGCTCTCTAGAGAAACAGACTAGATGATAGCTAGGTAGATGATAGATGATAGATAGGTAAATAGATAGATAGACAGATAGACAGACAGACAGAGTTAGGACTTGTATTGTTAGCACAGGAGCCCGGGGTTCAGAGGTCCTCAGACGCACCCTACGCAGGCTTGTCTCTTTCTCCAGCTTAGAAAGAGGAAGAGGAATCAGGAGACCAGAGCAAAGCAAAAGTGACCTTATTGTGAGCATTGCAGAGAGAGCAGCCCAAAGCCCTCCAGGGGAGTGCGGTGCTGATGCTGTGTGGACTAACAGTCCTGTTCTGTTTTTAAAAAGATTGATTTTTGTTTTGTTTGTGCATATTTGTGGTTCATGCAGCCTGAAGTCACCTCGGGAAGTGGTCATATGTATATGCCACCGTGTGTTAAGCTTGGAGAATCCCCTTGCCCTTCCCTCCTCTTCCCTCCGTCCTCCTCCAATTTCTCAACCCCATTTTTAACTCATGTTGGTATAATTAATCTCACGTGGTGTTTGCGGTAACTGAGGTTGCTAGGTTCCTGTACATAACAGACCTTCATTCTACTTGTCCTCCCTTCCCCTCCTCCTCACCGCTCTATCTTGTCCCTTGGTCCACTTCCCTGCTGCAAGAGAGCCGTTGCCTTGCCAGCTCCTGTCCAGCCTTTATTATTCTCTTTGAACCTCGCCTGACTCAGATGAGAGACACCGCATGGTATTTAGGCTGGTGTGTCTGGTTTGCTTCACCAAACACTCTGTTCCATGTGTGTCCATTTCCTCACAGATGTCTCAAATCACTCATTCTTTGTAGCTGAGTAGTATTCCATTATATATAGATACTGCATTTTCTTTATTCAGTCATCTGTTGATGGGTAAGTAGGCTGTTTCCATGATTTAGCTGTTACAAGTCGTGGCTATAAACGTTGGTATGCATGTTATTGCTGTAGTATGATGTCTTAAACTGTTTGGGGAGTATACCTAGCAGGAGGCTTGCTTAGGCTATGGGGCTTTTAGTTTCATTTCTCGGAGGGATTTCCATACTGATTTCCATAATGGCTGTACCAATTGACATCCTTACCAACAGTGAAAGAGGGTTTCTTTTGCAGCAGTCTCACCAGAATTTGCTATTTGATTCCTTAAGGACTGCCACTCTTTCTGGACGGAGATGAAATCACACCACTGTTTGTACATTTCTCTAATGGCCAGAGATGCTGAGCAGTTATTCCTACATTTGCTGACCATTTGTATTTCTTCCCCTGTGAAGTATTTGCTCATTTCTTTTGCTAATTTTTTGACTGCATCTTTAGTTGTAGGTGGCTTAACTTTTTTGAGTTCTTTGTATATTCTAGATACCAGTCCTCTGTCTGGGGAGCAGGGTGCAAAATTTTTTCCCATTCTGTAGGTTGTCTTCTCATTCTACCAACTGATTGCTTTGCTGTGCCATTTATTTTTAGTCTGATATGATCCCATTTGTTGACTCGTGCTGTTATTTCTTGTGGGCTTGAGGTTCTGCTTAGAAAATCCTTTCCTTAATGTTTCTGTTTTAATCTTTGTATAATCAATTCATTTTTGTTTCCATTTAGTATATGATGAGAGATAAGGGTTCAGTTTCAATGTTCTGTACACAGATAACCAGTTTTCCCACACTTGTTGTATAGGTTACCTTTCCCCCAACAGACTCTTTTGGCCCCTTTATTGAGGGTAAATACTGAGTGTGTCTGGAAAGGTTCTGTATCCTCCATCTGTTCCACTGACCCACACGTCTGCTTTTGTCCTACACCAGGTTGTTTTTATCACTATTGCTTTGTAATGTGGCTTGAAGTCAGGTATTTCTATGCCTCCTGTTATGCTCTTGTCCCTGGCATTGAGACCTGTTATATCTAACGTCATCACCAATGATTTATATCTGTTTCCCACACCAGACTGTAAAGTCTGTCAGGAAGGAACCAATTCTTTTTATCTTTGTATCTTTGTATCCTCAACATGGCTACATTTCCTTGTAAAATTTGAATAATGATAATGCATACAGGCCTGTGAGCAATAAATACGATAAACTCTCTAAGGCTTTAAACGTAGTCCACGGTACTGAGTGCCGGTTTCCGAACTGCCAGGGGTTGCACGTGCGGGTATCACTGCTTATATATATGCACCTTGAACTTAATGGGATATAATTTCTTCTCCGAATTGCTGTTCAACTGTGCTGTGCATGACAGTGTTCCTGGATAGGCCCAACTGCCACATCATATTTACATAGCCAGTATTTCAGAAGGGACAGGAGTAATCTGTGCTGGAAAATAACAAAGAGACAATGGAGTAGAAGATGGTTTGCTGTCCCCCAGCTTCATTAATTGAAGTGTTTCTCTGACTGCCAGGAGATTACCTGCATTCACTGATTCTTGTGAAATGCACTTGACTTATCTCGTGAAGAAAAATAATTTAGTTCCAACTTAATTTCCCACTGTGTCAAAACCTTTTCCAAATGTGGGTGCACAGGGACACCGTTTTGAAGAGATGCACACTTGCCGGCTCTTGGTGACCCTCACCCTGGAGGGAAGAATTGTTGGTCACTGGATCTGTCCTTTGGCATCAGGACACATAACCCTAAGCACAGGGAACAGTTAGACTCCAACTCCTATCAGCGATTGGAGTTGCTTCAACTGCTTTTGTAATTGAAATCTTTTGGTGGGCTGGAGGTCTTCCTATTCTTAGATGGAAAGTCCCAAGCTGGAGAGAGTGCCACCTTTGCAATCAGCACCCCTTTCCCCTCCTAATGGGGAACATATGGTAGTTGAAGAGCTTACAGTGTTACAGAAATGTCATTACAGAGTTTCTGGATGTTAACATGTATCATCTGTCATATAATTGTTTGTTTTACAGTCCGTACCTATAATGGGCTGAGTGGGCTATTTCTATCAGTTAACAGTGAGTGCCTTTAATTAGCATTTCATGCAACTGGAACATGTTAAGGAAGCTGACACAATCCTGGCTGTGTTGGGAGATTCCATGTGAGTTTCATTACAGAACTGCAGAGAAGCTACGGTCGTACAGGTACCCAGATCTCAGAGTGAACCCCAGTTGCCATAAATGCTGTGGGCATGTGTGAAAATGACGAGCCATCACAACTAGCCTCGCTCAGCTGGGTACCATCCAACCTGTCCACTTGGTCTCCCGAGGCCCAGCTTTGGCGGAGCTCACTGGAAGCCCACATGCACATAAGCCGGGTGAACCCTGGGGAAGGACACACAAAGAAAGGAACGGCGCGGCCAGGTGTGTGGGGCAAGCGCTCAGCGCTCACCGAGATGTTGGCTGTTAGATAAAGCGTTTTCGTTAACTTGCGCCGGTGGCTTCATTTTCCCCATTCTGCATTTTAGACACCTTTCAAGATTCAAAGACACCTCATCAGCATCCCAGATGAACTGACGTGAGCTGGCTTTAGGAGACAATGGGGACGCAGATGTGTGTCTGGACCGATAGGAAGGTGTCTCCAGTTAGAGGCGCTGAAGCAGACTGCCATGCTGGCCAAGATGCCTTGATTCCTTTCCCCAGGAAGCCCTGGTGTGACTGACAGAAGCTGGCCGTGCGCACCAGCCAGACTCAGGGGTCTCTGGCGCTGCCCCCTGCCCCTTCCGCACTGTGCGAGGTCCGCACAACGTATGCAAGCTGTCATCTCGGTTTCCACAGCGGACAGCATGTTCACATGTTGACCTCCACTTCAGAAAATTCTAATTGCTTTGTCAAACTAAAATGAGTGTTTAAACAGGGAAGTTTTATAACTTTTTGATGATTTATCACTTGGTAAAAAATTTTTTTCATTTTTTGGAAAATGTAGTCTTTTTTTGTTTCTGTTTTCGTGTTTTTTACAGTGACAGTATTAGTCACACAGGCTTGACAATGCTTTCTGTGAAATCTTTAAAGAGCTCTCTTGGTGACAGTTTATGTACATTTTCAAGGGGAATGCTCTTGCAATCAGAAGCTGCCTAGGCCCACAGAATGCCTTTGCTTGGTAAATATACCCAGACCTTCAAATGCCTCCTGGCCTTCAAGGAAACTCTGGATCTGAACCTCTGGAAAGGTTCAGCTGGGCCTATGCCCACATGTGTAGAGTGCACCAGGGTTGCTAGTGAACATGTCGCCTGCCTGCGTCTCCTAGAGGTGTCACTCTGTCTTCCTCTCCGGCAAGGGGCAGGCACTGAGTATGAGTACCCTACAGTCTTGGCCATAGGTGACTCTCTGTAGGTAGTTTGCTAGGGGCTACCTGTTCCCCACAAAGACACAGCTTCTGTCTTCCTATGGAGCTCTCTCTTGGGGTAATGGCACTGGCTTTTTCTCCAGTCACCTAAATCGGTACCACCTCAGCCTGAAGAACGAAACAATCCTTTGTGCCTAAAGGAAAATGTAACAAATATGTCTTGGCTACTTTTCTCATTGCTGAGACAAAATACCCAACAGTCAACGTTAAAAGAGAAAAGATGTATGTAGCTCACACTTTGTAGAGGTTTCAGCCCATAACTGGCTGGCTCCAAGCAAGGTGAGTGGCAGGCAGACGGGCATCAGAGAGGACAGACAGTTCATGGCGAGCAGAAGGCAGCAAAGCAAACAAGGGGAACCAGACAAGCCTTTTCTGTCCCTGATGTTGTACCCAGGCTACCAGGATTAGGGTGATATCAAACCAACCCACGGACGGATTTAGTAATCATCTCCCCTTAATCTTAGCACCTTTAACCCTAGTATTGCTCCGTGAATGAATTACACACTCTAGACCAGCCAACTCTGAAGAATCCCCATCGATGACTGCAGGAGGCTCGGGGGACATAGAAACACAAGTCACAACAAAATACAAGTTTGAAATATCAGTGATAGCAACGTCCATAGGCCAGTGTCCTATAGCTTAGTTTTTCTTTCTTTTTTCTTTTCTTTTTTTTTTTTGTGTTAAAACTGGTGAAATAGCTCAATAGAATAAGTTTTCCAGATTTGGGGAGTAATGAAGAGGGAGATATTCAGAACCGTTCACCAGAATGCCCCAGCTTGATCGTAGTGGATTAAGGATGTGCTTTGTGGACATGGTTAGTCATGACACCAGCCCGATGAATCTTTCTTTCCGCACCAAATCCCACTGAGTAATCTAGTCCCCTTGGCTGGCGAAGAGCCACTAGGTGAGGAACACGGGCATCATCCAGGGTCATATTCTTCAAGTGACTGACCAGTCGATCAGGCTGAGGGGCTGCAACAGCCTTGGGGCCCTTGCAGACTCACCAAACATTGCAGACATCGCACTTGGTAGTGCGCTAGTTAAGAATTGCTGAGAAGTCCACCTCGTCTCCTGCCTGTAGCTCAATGCCATAGCTTAGTTTTTCATAGCATGACTTAAAATAATGACCACAGTGAACTGACCACAGTGTCTACCATTCTACTGGCACAATGCATGACAGCCCAATATAATTAGAAACTATGATTAAAACTTTTTGCATGCTTATGAGCTCCAACCGCTTTTGCCGAGAGTGATGAAATATTGGTTCAGAACCTTTGCATCTATCCATTAAATAGACTAATTAAAAAGCACCAAACTGCCAAAGCTGATGTTAGAAGGAGATGCAGGAAGCCCAGGCTGGCTGCTGGGCTGGATCCAGCATGAGGCCGGACACGGAGTGGCAGGGCCGGGATGTGGGAGCAGCCTGGGCGCCGTGTTGGCAGACGGCTTCCTGCATGGCGTATCCTTAAGGTCAGGAAACTGTTTGGACTCCCGAAAGATTGTTTTATTTATACAAAGTCAAAAGGCACCCAAATAAAATAGGATATTCATGCAACATCATTAAAACGTAACCATTTTTAGAGTGGAATTGTCAGAAGACCACAATGAAGAGTTTTTGATCCATACTATGTGCCAGGAACTGAGAAATGTTACATTTTCCACTCATTTATCTCTTTCAGCAACCTCAAGAATTAGACATTATTATGACCTGCTCAGTTTTAGGGACAAATAAAGCTGTAAAAATGGAGTTATTTCCACGAGAAGCCCTGCTGCAAGTCACGGTGGCTCCCGAGCACAGACCCAGGCCGGCCGACTCTGAATTCTTTCCCACACTCTGCTGATAATGAGTGGGCATCGGGGCCTTCTTCACCTGGGTTCTCCAGCACCAGGACGTTGAGGGAAAAGAGGAAAAGCATAGTAGACAAAATCATGGCTTTCCAAAGATGCCCACGTTCTAATCCTGTAGCTATAAATACGCTATGGTACATGGCACAGGGACTTTGCAGCTGTGATGAATTTAGGACAGTGGTGTGGGAGTTGTGCTGGGTTATCTGGGTGTATCCAGCGTCATCACAAGAGATTTTATCTCAGGGAAATACGAGCAGCAGCACCAGCTAAAGGGGAGTGGAAACAGAATGAAAGGGTACAGAGATGTCCTGGAAGGCAGAGCCCAAAAATGTCAGTCCCTCCAGGACCTGGAGAAGGCAAGGAAGCAGATTGCCTTGGAATTCCAGAGGCTTGAAGTCCTGGCTTCCCTTAGCCTCAGTCCAGTGAGACCTGTGTTGGGCTTCTAACCTTCACAAGAGAGGAGTAAATTTGTGTGGCTTTCAACCTTTATTTTGTACTATACCAGGAATAGGAAACTAATATGGGAAACTTCACTGAAGTTAAAATATAAAAGAGTTTCATGGGAAAAAAAAGTCCAGGACAAATGTATACTAATGGCATTTCAATGGTAAGTCATTGAGAAGTATCCTCTTGGACTTCACATTATTTGAGAAGTAGGTCACACGGTACGCAGTCACAGAAGTTCTGACTTACCATCACCACATCACCAGAACCGACAAGAGAACAAATAACCAGGAAAATGACAAGATCCTGTGCCATGGCCTGCAGCCCTGGTTAGCCAGCTCTTCCCCTCCATATGGTTCAGAGGTGATGCTCACACGCCCACGTTGGAACAGGAAATTGAGCAGGACAGGTGGCAGCACACCACATCCCAAGACAGTTCCCATTTCAGTTGCTATCCTCTTGGAGATTTCAGGTGTGTGATTTCCATTTTCTCCAGGAGAATGTCAAGACAAAGGAGCAAAAGGCAATCTCAGAGCTCCAGCCCACACAGAACAAGTCATGGCAGACTTGTCAGCACAAACTATCAAGTCAAGAAGAGTTTGCAGTAAAGTATTTCAAATCCTGAAAGCAACTTCCAACCCAGATTGATGTACCCTGAAAACTATCTTTCAGAATTGATGGAAAAATAAGATACTTCCATGATAAAGAATGACTGAAGGAATTCATGACCACCAAACCAACCCTAGTGAGAGTGCTGAAGGATATTCTAGAGAGAGATAAAGATGACCATGGTTCCAGGAATAGCAGCAGAAGAGGATCACCAAACAAGTAGCTATTTTGCAGTTAACAAGATGTATTATGGTAGCCACTGTTGGTTTTCTATTGTCTTGTTTTGAAGTCCTATAATGTTTTCATTCTTGTGTTTTGATTGGTTTTATTCTGTTGTTTTTTATTTGATTTTATTATGTGTGATAATATGGATTGCTATTTTGAAGAAAGCAAGACATTATAGTAACCATTGTTCATTTCCTGCTTTTTGTTTTGAAGTCCTGCAATGCTTTCATTCTTTTGTTTTGATTTGTTTTAGTCTGTTTTCTATTATTTGATTTCTATTATTGGATTGTGTGAAGGTATAGATAGCTAATTTGAAGAAAACAAGAGACATTATGGTAGCCACTGTTGATTTCCTATTGTCTTGTTTTGAAGTCTTGTAATGCTTTCGTTCTTCCATTTTGATTAATTTTATACTATTTTGTTTTGTTTGATTTTATTGTGTGTGAAGATATGGACAACTATTTTGAAGAAAACAAGAGACATTATGGTAGCCACCGTTGATTTCCTGTTGTTTTGTTTTGAAGTCCTGTGTTGCTTGCATTGCTCAGTTCTGTTTTGATTTACTTTGCTCTGTTTTATTCTCTTTAAAATAAAAATGCATGAAAAAATACTACCAATAAGTTATTTTTACTTTTCTGGTTAACTTTAAATGTTGAGGCAGAGCTACTGCCATGAGTTGTTTACATACACATAGGAGTGTGCGTAATGGTGGGACAGTTCATATCTGTGAAAGCTCATGATTTGAATGCTCATCCACTGAACATAATTTGAATGCTCATCCATTAAGTAGATGCTTCATCTACTTAAATTTAGTTTTATGATGTAATCCATAAAAACATTTAATAGATTAATTTATTCCATTTGCTTGTACTAGTGTAGTATATATGAATATATAAAAATGAATGATGTATTAGTATATGATATAAATACATATTTATATTTTATTTTTAACATTGAATTTTAATTTTCATGCTTCCTTGAAATCCATTACCTTAGATGGCTCTAGAATGGTGTTAATTATTCTGTTTTCTTCATCTACATGTTTAGAGCAATGAACTAATGCACTGTGCTGGTTGTGCAGTTACTCTGTATCTATATCTTTTGTTTTGCATGTGGTGTGGCATTTGATTAAAGATCTCAATATTAAATATTTAACATCTCAGAAATCATCATCTACTAGCATTTTCCACACACTTTGTGTTCCACTTACTGAATTCTCTTCTTCAGAAATTCTAATCATCTTTAGGTTAGCTTTCTAATAGCTTTAATGTCTTGATTATTTTGTCATCCATATTCACTGACGTTTTCCAACCTTTTCTACGTGACAGTAATTAAGTCTTAAGCTCTGTTAACATTGTTGTATTCTGGTTCTAATTTACAATATTACTCATGATATGTTGTTTTGTCCTTAATTTGTTTTCTCCACTCTAAAAGCTTCAAATTTTACTCTGTCATTTGAGCAGTTCACCTACATACCAGGCTGACTTTGTCTGTGGGCGTGAGTTGTATAGAATCACGGGTTTTGCTTCAGCATGGGGCCCCTATGACGCGCTTTGCTCATCTCCCTCCCATTGCTCCTGTCCCATTTCTCTCTCCCCTTCCCTGTCCCTTCCTCCTCTCTAATTGCCTTCCTCCTTCTTCCCAGTCATCTTACATTTTTAAAATTGTTCCCTAATTGTTTTTAGATTTCACAGATCAAGAAAACGTGATCTTTGGCTTTCCAAGTCTGGCTGGTTTTGTGAACATAAGCTCCGTTCCATGTATTTTCTTGCAAACAACATAACTTTGTCCTTCTGCGTGGCTAATATTTCATCCTCTAAATGTGCCATGTTTTCTCGATACATTCATCTATGGCTGGCCATTTAGGTTATTTTGTTAATTTAGCTATTGTGACTTGTGTGACAATAAACGTGGGTATGCGGATGTCACTGTAGCATGCTGTCTTTAACTCTTTCAGGAGTATGCCAAAGAGCAGTGCAGCCAAGTGAAGCTGGACCCTCATTTCTAGTGTCCCCAGCAACTACCATACTAATTCCCATTATAGTTGTACTAATTTGCATTCCCACCAACAAGGCATAGAGATTTTTTCCCCTGCATCCTTACCAAAAGTTTTGCATTCTTTTTTATTAGTAAATGTTAATAAGAGAACAGTGAGGTTTGTTCTGATATATTAGTGTATCCATGGAACATATATTAATTATTCTCCATGCCCTTTCCCCCTACCTCTCCCTTTAATCCTTTTCCCCACTTCTAAAATCTAAATTCTAGTTTCCTATCAGTTCCCCTTTATTTTATTTATGTATCTGTTTTAGGTTTCTCAAATAACAGAAAACATCTGAAATTACCTTTCTGAGTCTAGCTCATTTCACTTAACCTGATGGCCTTCAGTTCCATCCATTTTCCTGTAAATGGGATGATCTTGTGTGTCTTTATGGCTGAATAATATTCCATGTGTATAAGTACCACATCATTCGTATCCATTCATCTGGTTACAGGGTTCTAGGCTGTTTCAGTGTCCTGGTTATAGTAAATTGTGCTACAGCAAACAGGGGCATGTATGTGTCTGTCTCCTGGTTACTTTTCTCTCGTTGCTGAGATGAAGTACCCAATGCTCAAAATTAAGGAGGAAAGATTTATTTAGCTCACAGTTTGCGGATGTTTCAGTCCTTAATCAGCTGTTCCAAGGCACGGCAGATCATGGCATAGGAACAACAATTCATGGCGGCAGAAGACAGTAAAAGCAGGAAGAATAAAAGGGGAGGAGCAAGACAGAAGATTCCTCCGCCTTGTGTTGTGTGCAGGCCACCCTCCCTAGGGTGGGTGTAACACTCACACTCATAATCCCAGTACTGGACCATGAATCAATCACAAACCCTGAAATTGAGGCCTCCTGACTACATGAGGCTTTAAGGGGGACATCTGGACACAAACGATAGCAATCAATATAGTATATTGACTAATTCTCTCAGTAATGTAGCAAGGACTGGCATTGCTGGGTCAAATGATATTTCTACTTTCAGTTTGTTGAAAAGTCTCCACACTGATCTCCACAGTGGCACTAGGCTTCATTCCTGCCAACAGTGTGGGAGGATTCCTTGCCCCCCAATCCTGCATCTTTGCCCTGTTAGTTTTTTTTTATTCTGTGTTTTTGCATTCTTGATGACAGCCATTCAGATGGATGAGAGGGAATCTCAAAGTTGTTTTGGTTTTCATTTCCCTAGTGCAGCCAGATGTTGGACATTTTTCATGTACTTACTGGCCATTTGTATTTATTTTGAAAAGAGCTTTTTCAGTTCATTTACCCATTTATTGATTGGATAAGTTGTTTTCTGCTTTTCAGAGTTCTTTATATAGTCCAGATATTTATCCTCTGTCAGAAGAGTATCTGGAAAAAACTTTCCCCTATTCTGTAGGCTTTTTAGTCTGTTGTTTCCTTTACAGTGCAGGAAATTTTAAATTTGATGTAATCCCATTTGTCCACTCTTGCTCTTATTTCCTGTGCTATTGGGAAGACTTTACTTCCTGATGCAGTTTTTCTTATTATGAAAAGATAACAGGTAGAATGGGAAATATTGATCAGGTCAGCTTAGGAAAACACAATCTAGTGCAGTATGTTCAGTTGTCAACCTTGCAGTAGTACAACACAATGTCTTTTTAGCTAAATATGCATTAATTATCTGACTTCTCTGTTATTTCTTTTACAAAAATCATGCATGACCTAATGTTTCAGATCTCTTTAAAGCAAGATGAGAACATAAGGTGCTTTGGAAGTAATCTGAATTCAGAATCCATTTGAATATTATCATTTTTCCTAGTCTTTTTGTCTTACACCAAAATTTTTTAGCAGCTTTTTTAGCAGCTCAACTTGACTAAGTAATTTATCTTAGGAAAAATTATTTTTTGAACTGCTTTGTCACTAATTTATGTTTTAATTAAATAACAGAAAGACAATAACAAGTGCAACTTACATAGTGTGAACAAACAATAGAAACTTGGCAAGCTGGAAGTGTGCTTACCAGAAACAAAAATGGAGAGAGCAGGGGATCTGGGACTCCCTGATATGCAAAACAGAGGGTGGAGCAGGGGAAATCTCTGAGGAAAGGCTGAAACTGATGCCCAGGTCAGAGGGTGCCCCAGCAAAGGAGGAAATAAGTGGTGTTCTTTTATTGTTTCCCCGAACACTGAGAAGGCCTGAGATGATGTGGGTCCTGTCCAACACTCTGTGAGCCTGGTAGAGTGCCTAGGACCCATGGCTGGGTCTGAAATATGTAGGCAATTGCAGGCATAAGGCTGGAGAATGACACCAATTTGGGGATCCTATGGTCTGTATACAATAGCCGGCAAGGGAAGCCTGTAGAGGAAAGACACAGAGGTGACCAAGGTGTTTGCCAGGTATTTGAAGCAAGAGTTTGAGGTCCCTGGCAGAAGCTGATGGAGAATTGGAGAGCAGGGAGATAGGTGAACTATCCTGCATCACCAGAGGATCCAAACAAAACTATGAATATGTAAACAGATTCCAACAACCTCACACCCTCTCTCAGCCTCTTAGTACACTTCTACCTATCTGCATGCATCCTCCCACCTGCACAAATACTCTCTCAAACCCTCTCAAGGGTAACCCTTTACCTCACGGTAAAAATAATTCCACATCTCACTTTCTATTTTCCATCTATTAATACCTCTCTTCCCACTGACATAACCCTTCCTTCCCCCTTCATCTTTCCTTCTCCCTACATTCCACATACTAAATGAACTACAAATAGCAATATAACATAGTCTGAGAAGAGTATTTACAAAGGGTGAAATTGTCAAAGCACGTGTGTAATGTTTATGATTAATGTATAGTTGGATCTACTGACACTGGTATAATCATCAGAAATCCTCTCCTTACAACAGTGTCATGGTCAAACTCAAATAAAGAATATCTCCTAAAAAAAAAATCCAAGAATACATTACTGGAAAACGGAACCTAACTAAAGAGATCTTTGTACCAAGCACAAGTTCTCTCACTATATTTGACCTCAAACATCAGCATAAAAATCAAACAACAAAACAAAAATGAAGATAACAAAATACCTCCAAATCCCCCAAAACTTCCAAAGCAGATCCAAGGGACACTGCACCAATGGAGAGGAAATCAGACACCAGCTAGCTGAGCTGCACAAGAAAACTAAAGCAGAAACAAAGAAACTCAGCAAGCTTTGAAACATCTACCCAAAAGATAGCAGAAGTAACAAACCAACTGATCAATGTGGTTATGTAAGAAACAAATGGAAAGTTAGGAAAGCTGACCAAAACTGTTCAAAACATGAATAACAAGTTTACTAAAATGTGGACTCTGTGAAAAGATGCCAAGCAAAAATCCTAGAAATAAAGAATTCTATGAAAATACGAACAGCAGAAATAACCTGTGTGAAAAGTCTCAGAACTCAAGGACAGCATGGAATCACGTGAGGGCACACTTAAGAGAAACCTTAAAAACATTAAGACAGCAAGGAAAATTCATCCAACAGCTACTAGATAATCATCAGTAGACTAATCAAAGGCTAATGCAAGACAAAAATTAAAGGAAAATACACATGAAATAAAAATCTGTTTATAGAATTACAGCAAAAACTTTCCAAGTATGGGGGAAAACAACACATAGCTAAGCAAGGCTTTGAGAAATAAACACAAAGAAAAAAGAAAACCCCCAAGATACACCATGGTCAAAATCCTAAAAGTTCAATATGAAGATTGAATCTTAAAAGGTATCAAAGCAGATAAAAAATTACTTATAAAGAGAAAGTCATTAAGATCACAACAGACTTTTTAACACAATCTTTAATGCACAGGAGAACTTATAATGAAGTGCTTTAAGTCCTAAAAGTAAAAAACTTCCAACTTAGACTAATATATATGCTGGAAAACTATACTTCAAAATTGATGGTGAAATATGCACATTCCATGATATATAACATCTTAGGAAATTCATAGCCACTAAAGTAGCACCCCAAAATACTCAGGAATATCCTCCCCAGAGATAATGAAGTCAACAAAGCTTAAATATCAGATGGAATGAACACATCAAGCAAAATGAGTAAACAGGCAGGGAAAATTACAAGATTCAGCAACAAAAAATGAATGCAGTGACAGGAAAAAGTCAGTATCTTTCAGTAATAACTCTCACCGTAAGTGGCCAGTACTTCCCAATTAACAGACAATTCGCAGAAAATCAAAAATCAAAATCAATGATCTGTTTCAGCAAGAGACCCATCAATTCAAAAAGAAATTCGCAGACTAAAATATCGAAGGATGAAGCACAATATTCCATGCATCAAGACCCCAAAGCAAGCAGGGGCAGAAATTTTATTTTCAAAATGAACTTCAAGCTAAGACTGATCATAAAAGACAAAGAAGGCAATTATGTATTAGTTAAGGGAACAATCCAGTAGAGGATAATTGTACATATATATAAACCAAGTATAGATGCACCCAACTTCATAAAACAAATACTACTGTACATAAACATCAAATAAACACGTATCATAATCAGAGTGAGTGATCTTAATGCCCTATTTTCACAAATAAGAGGATAAAAAATTAACAAAGAAATATAAAAGTTGAATGACACTTACAAACAAACAGAAATAATAGATATCTACATTATGTTCTAAATCACTACAACATAATACATTCTTTTCAGCAGTATGCATAACTTTCTTTGAAATCAATCAAATTCTGGCCCCTAAAATGTGTTTAAATAAATTCAAAAGAATTAAAAAATCATCTCATGTATACTATCAGATCATAGTACACTGAAACTAGACATTAATCACGGAACAAACCACAGAAATTTTATGAACACCTGGAATAATATTCCACTGAACAATCAATGGGTCACAGAAAAAGAATAAGGAAAGAATCAGCAATACTTTGAACCAAATTATAATGCTAGTACAATATACAAGAATCTGTGGTATACCACAAAAGCAGTCTTAAGGGGGAAGTTTCTTGCCCTGAATGCTCACGTTAGAAAAACAGAGTGAGCTCAAGTAAATAACCCAATGATCCACCTCAAGATACTAGAAAAACAAGAACAGTCTAAACCCAACCCAGAACAATGCAAGAAATAATAGAGATTAAGTGGAAATCAATGAAATTGTGAAAAGAAAATATAAAGACTCAATGAACCAAGAAGCCTGTTCTTTGAAAGAATAAATAAGATAAACAAACCATTAGCCAAACTCACCAAGTAGAAAAAAAAAAGACCTCTATCAATGCAATTACAAATGAAGACGATGAAGTCACTACAGACACAGCTGAAATGCAGATCATTAGAAGTTACTATGAAAGATTGTACACCAACAAATTGGAGAAGCTTCAGGAAATGAACAGATTCCTAGACATATGTGAATTATCAAAACTGAACTGAGAAAATACAAAATCTCTGAACCATCCTATAACACACAATGAAACTGAGATGACAATAAAAACCTACAAACTAAGCAAAGCCCAATACCTGGCTGCTTTGACACTGAATTCTACAAGGACTGTTGGCAGGATATAATACCCATGCTCCTCAAATTCTTTAATAAGATGGAAAAGGAAGGAGTACGCTAACTTTGGTTTGGAATCGGGGTAATACTAACTTCCAGTATTACCCCGATTCCAAACCAAAAAAAATGACCCAACTAAAAGAAAACAACAGGCCAACCTCTGTCATGAACATAGACACAAAAATTCTCAACAAGATATTGGCAAACAGAACACAGAAAATCACCAAAAAGTTCATACAACATGGCCAAACAGGCTTCAACCCAGGTGTCTCGGTTACTTTTCTCTCAGTGCTAACACAAAATACCTGACACCCAAAATGAAGAGGGAAAGGTGTGTTTAGCTCACAGTGTGTGGAGGTTTCAGGCCATAATCAGCCGGCTCCAAGGCAGGTGGCAGGGCACTGGGGCAGCACTTCCAGAGGACAGAAGACAGCAAAAGCAACAAGAACAAGAAGCGGGGAGCAAGCCTCTGGCTCCCACCCAGGGGCGTCTAACACCCACACCACCGCCCTGCCCTCCTCTTACACAGGATGAGGATATTTACAAAGGCCCTGGCCCCTTGCTTAGCCACTTAGTTAAACTTCTAAACTTCTCAAGTTGAGACAATGTATCCATCATAACACCAGGGATATAAGAATGATTCAACCTATGAAAATCAATCAATGTAATATTTCAAAAACAGAATCAAAGGCAAAAATCACATGATAATTTCACCAGATGCAGAAAAAACCTGTGACAAAATCCAAAATCTATTTATGACAAACTCCTGAAGAAAATGCAATAGAAGGTCTTTATCACTATCTGATAAAGTATTTTATGGCAAACCTACTGCCAATATCATATTAAATAAAGGAAAAACTGAGAGCTTTCCCTCTAAAATCGGGAGCAAGACAGAGATGTCCACTGTTACCACTCCTGTTCAACACATTACTGGAAACATTAGCCAGAGCCATCAGGCAAGATAAAGAAATAGAAGGGGTGTGTATACACAAGGAAGAACTCAGAGTGTCATTGTTGGCGAATGACGTGGTCCCTACTGGGTCCTGTATATAACCAAAATATTCCCAAGAAGATGCCTAGAATTCCCATCAAATTCAGCAATGTAGGAGGATACAAAATCAACACAAAAGTCAGTAGTGTTCTTTACATCACAGTAAACTCACCAAGAAAGATACCAACAAGCAATGCCATTTGCAATAGTATCAAAATGATGTGATTTTTATTAAACACTTAGGGATTAAGAACCAAAAGCTTAAGATTAGGGGCAAGGACATGTGGGACCTCTTCAATGGAAACTACAGTACTCTGAAAAAGGAGATCAGAGAGGACATCGGAACATGGAAGACAGCCCTTGTTCTAGATGGGCAGAAAGAATATCGCCAAAATGTCCACGTCACCAAAACAGACATATAGATTTAGTATAATCCTAATCAAAATACCATTCCTCACAGAGCCAAAGAAAATGATCTTAAAATTCATATGGAACCAGAAGAGAACAGAATGGCAATCCTGGGTAACGAGAACAAAGCAGAGGCATCACAATCTCAGATTTCAGGTTATATTGTAAAGCTACAGGGATAAAAGCAGCCTATTACTGGCACAAAAATATACATGTGAGTCAGTGACACAGAACTGAGGGTGCAGGAATAACCCAGATTCTTTCAGCCATTTGATCTTCGACAAAGGGCCTGAAGACACTCACTAGAGGAAAAATAGTTCCTAAAACATAGTGCTGGGAAAACCTGTTATAAATACGCAGAAGACTGAAGTTAGACTCACATCTCCCACCATGCACTACACGAAAATCAAAGTGGACTAAAGACCTAAATATTGAAACAGAAACACTTATCCTCCTGGAGGATAAAATAGATGAAAATCTTGAAGTCATAAGTGTAGCCAATGACTGTCTGAACAGAACCCTTATTGCTCAAGAACTAACATCAAGAATCAACAAACAGGATCACATTAGGTTAAAAGGCTTCTGAACATCAAAGGAAACAGCCACTATAGTCAAGAGACAACCGACACAACGGGAAAAAATTTTGCTAGCTACTCCTCCAAAAGTGTCTGAATATATAAAGAACTAAAACAAAAAAAACCCATCCAAAATAAAAGACCCATTCAAAAAACATGCAAGTGAAATAGACACGTCTCAGAAGAAGTATCAATAATCAATAAAAACATAAGAAAACGCTCAGCATCTCTTGTCACCAGAGAAATGAAAGTTAAAATAATATTGAGCTTGCATCTTACTCCGGAAGGAACGGCTATCATCAAGAAATCAAATAATAACAAATGCTGGAAAGGCTGCCAGGTAAAGGAAACCCTTCTACACTATTGGTAGGAACATAAACTCATACAACCATTATGGAAATCAGTATGGAGCTCCCTCAAGAAACTAAAAGTAGAAATCACCCTTCTAGGTAACTTTCTAAAAGCATTGAGGGTATTATAGTACTGTACTAAGTATGATACAGCCATACCCATGTTAGAGCAGCACAATTCAAATAGCTAAATCTTGAAAGTGGCTAATATGTTCATTAGTAGATTAGTGCATCAAAATAATATGGTACTCATACACAGTGGAGTACCACTCTGCTACAAAGAATGATAAATTTAGGTCTTTTGTAGAAAAATGGATACATCTTGAGACCATAATGTTAAGAGAAATACGTCAGGTGCATAAGCTTAAATATCACATAGTTTATCTTATATTAGAAATCCAAGGTATAAACAAATTAAGGAGCAAAACAAATGATAGACTATAGGGGACAGGGAGGTAGATCTTTTGCAAAAGAAGGGGACCACGAGATGGAGAAGGGAGAGAGGGGAGGAGAAAAGCTCATAAAAAATGTAAGATGTGTGATTTACGTATGCAAACTCTTCGCAATTAATGTAATTACATGTACTGCAACATGTACCAATAAAAATAATTAAAAAAAATCCTAAACAAAAAGAACCAAATGCTTAAGATTAGGGGGCCAAAGTTAAGGGGTGGCCCTTTCACCCTCAGGTGCTATGTAGCTTGCAACTGCTTCCCGTTAGCTACTGCTAGTGGGTATTGGGGGCCCAGAGACCTCTGGCTCCCAGTGAATCTCCTCCAGCTTCTTCAGGTCCTAGCTCAGGCTCCTGGACACCCGCACGGAGGGGGTGCCAGCGTCCCCTGTGTCCCCGCAGCACCGAGACTGAGGCATGGGGACCAGGTGGGTTTTTCGTTTCACCCTTTCACTGACTGCACGGATTTGCGGGACAGTACTAGACACAGAAGGAAGAGTCACACGTACAAGGGAAGCCAGCTCAGGGGAGGCATGAGGACTCATTTCTGCAGAGAATCCCTGGTGACATAATCACTGAGCTGCTCTGCTTCTCTGATTGATAATTAGATTTTTACATTGTTAGAGCCTACAATTTTTTTTTTTTTTTGCTTGTCAGAACTTAGTTGCATTCTTTTTTATTTTAAAGAGAATAAAACAAAACAAAACAGAACAAAGCAGATCGGAACAAAACAATACAGTCAAAACAGGATTTCAAAACAAGGCAACAGGAAATCAACAATGGCTACCATAAGGTCTCTGGTTTTCTTTGTCTGTATCTCCATACACCATGAATTCAGCAAAAATCAAATAGTATAAAACCGATCATTGTTGATTTTCCTCATGTGGTTTTGAAGGCTTGTCATGGTTGCATGCATGTGTTTTGATTGGTTTTAGACTACACTTTTTTCAGGGGACTCTAAATGAGGGAAGTGCTTGGGGAAGAGCAGAGATGTACTGATAATTTTGCAATGTTCTTGCTTTTCTTATGCATATAATAGATTCTTGTGATTTCATTTCTCAGTACATAATGCCAAACGCTGACTTGCTTGTCTCTCCTCACATTGGAATTTATTTTCCGGAATAGTCAGGAGTCAGTGTGATATTTATCAGAGGCTCCAGGAAGCCCATCTTGTAGTGCTAGAAGAGGACAAGGCTTGTCATGGACACAAATCGTTTCAAGAGAAACTGTTCCTGCCTCTGGGTGGCAGATAGGCTAACTCAGTAGAAACAAAATTCCGTTGACTTAATTTCATGAGACGGGGCCTCTCAGGAGGGACCTGCTGGGAAGAATGACCTGGAAGCCCATGGTGTATTACCCTAAACTCCCTTCCTTGTGTGAAGACCAGAGGCAATTTCTAAACATAGGACTTGTCCGCCACTCTTACTTTTCTATTTCCTAAGTCGGAACAGTTCGAATTTATGTCCATTTGGGAAAGCAGCAGAGAATTCACTGGCGCAGGAAACGTGTAAGCACACACTCACGCTCTTCTGCACACAAGCAGACCTCTGAGATGGCGAACACGTCACAGCGCTGGGTCTCCACTTCCCCATCTGTAAACTCAGGGTTTGGTTAGGGTGGTGCTGAGAGCTTCTTCCATCTGTAACATCTGCGAATGTCATGAAGCTATGTCTCTGGCCGCTCGGCCTTGGGTACCGCAGTTGCTGAGCGGACACCAGAGGACTTAAGTCCCGCTACACATGGGGTGTGAAGTGCTGTCCTTACCTAGGTCTTATTTACTGCTCTGAACAGCCCTAATTGTCCTTCGCAACCTGGAAGCTGCCGGAATCTTGAGATCTGCTAGCTCTTGGGTGTCTGTGTGTGGACTGTTGGAGTGTTTCTGTTATATATCTTAGTTACCATGCAAACTTGGCTCACTCAGGCCTGAAACAAACCCCAAACACCTCTTTACATACTTGCTTTATGACATTTTATTTGAATGCCAATATAACAAGTTTATAGTAAATGGAGGATATGGCAGGAGACTAAAATAACACCATGGTCTTTGAACATTCTAATCTGAGTTTAATAATTTTAAGATTTTTAGACATTTGTAACTCAACCTATGGGCATAATCTAGTAGTAATGGTACTTGGGTAAAGATGTTATGCATGCGTGGAGCTCAAAAAGATTGTGCTGGATCAAATGACACAGTGGTTCCAAAGGAAACTAAATCTTTTTAAAACCCTCAAACATCAGTTTAAACTGTTAACTTTAATTTTATTTTAAATTCATGTTAAAGTAATTGCATCAAGCTGGGATTAGGCACTGTCCCTGACTCCCCTCTCCAGAGTTAACCATTTCATGTGTCAGAAATAGAAATAGTTATTTAAAAAGGCAAAGAGGTTAAAACTAAGCCAGCGCTTTCTGCCTCCTGTGGCTTTACCTAAGCAGTAGTGCAGGGCTCTACCCTGAGGTTGAGCCTGCCTCCCCAACCTCCCCATCCGCTGAAAGAGCATTCATTTGCGCAAACGACCAAGAGAGAGACCCCAAAACAGTATGCACACTTTGGACAAAGGGACGCTTTAGCTGGTACTTCATTCGTTAATAATGAGTGCTGGAGTTGGTGATATTCTTGAGCCAAGAACTATTAAGAAGATTCAGGCTAAGAAAATAGAGCACGGGTGAGAGTCACCTGGACCGGGACTCTGGTACCTGCTCGGACTCTAGCATCCTAAATCTAGGAAGTTTATCTCTTCTGGTTTTGGCATTCTAATCCATACAATCAAGAGTTGATGAAATTTCTGGGCTCCCACCAAAGTCTGATCTTTTGAAATTTTTCATTTCAGAAATTTCTCTGGAAATGAGTAGAGCATGTTAAAGCAGTTCTTTCTGTAACTCATTTTGTTTTTCCTGTGACTGCAGGTGTGGCCACTTCAGAAAGTGGTCAGCAAGTGTCTGAGTGCGTTGACTTGGGCAGTCTCCAGCTGTGGTGGGTCAGTATCTATGTTATTATGTAAGAAAAATAAGGAAATAAAGGGAGGTATGTAATCTTGCCTTTTCTTGACAAAGTAATGCTCCAGATTACCACCTGCAGAGGAGACACTGCATTGTCAGGAAGGACAAGGACTTTCTGCAGAAGAGCTCCTGCAGGTCAGCTTCAGGATGGAGTCAGTAAGGTCATGTGATGGAAAGACAGAGGACAGCAATACTTAGGTTAGAGTCCTGGGGGAAGTCGGGGCCGAATGGTTAAGGAACAGCCAAGTCTGAGTACAGGGAGCTCATGATTTTGGCCATAGGGTCAGACTCCTGTCACTTCTCACCGAGGACAGAGTCCCGTAATCACTTGCAGCTCACTCTGCTGGTCCAGGTGGTGCAGGGCAGGAGATGGAGCCGCATCCCGGAAAAGGGTCAGAGCACCAGGGTCTGCGCCCCACACCGCAAGGAGCATCCCCCGCGCTGGAAGAAGCCTGCTCTGTGGAAACCAAGTGTCTGCCACCCCCCGGAAGAAGTCCCACACGATTTCCCGTTGTGCCTTAAAATGTAAGTGCCGATGCCCTGTGAGGTTTAGCTTTTCTGAGACTCAAACTTCATGAGGAACACAGAGTGTTTGGTTTTATTTTTCCAGCACAAACACAGGGATTTGAATTGGTAACATTTCCAGGCTGTGATCTTCAACTTTCTTTTGCCATATAACTTTTATTGTGCTAAATATAAGAAAATCACCTCTCATCTCCCCACCATCTCTGCAACCTCCTATCCCCATGGTCAGGTCTGTGAATGATACATATTTCATTTGTCTATGTAGTTAGCTAGAACGTTATTTGAGCAAGGAAAACATAAAATTATTAAAACGAGGGTTTATTTAGGTTTACGTACTGAAGTACAGTAACTCGTTCTGTTAAATTCCCTTCTTCCTTTGCTGAGATGGTCCATGCTGTTCCTCAGTGGTGTTCGCAGGTTTCCCATGGTTTATCTGAGTTGCTGCCCCTGGGGGATGGTCTGGCCTTAGAGAATGTACACCTGTAGGCGTCGTCACCACTGGAACTTCACTGAAACAGCAAGGACTTCAGGGGATGGGTTCACAGAGTTGGTTAATTTTATTTATTATTGTAGAGGTTACATGTCTTAAGGACTTTAAGTATTTTATATTCCTCCTGGAAAATTCTAGAAAGGTGAAGATCCTCCCTGAAAAGCAGTTCAATCTGGAGATGTAGGTCAGTGGCAGAGTGCTTGTCTAGCATGTGTGAGACCTTGGATTCAATCCTAAGCACCGCACACAACTCATGAAGGGTAATGCTATTGTTAGTTTCTCTAAGATTCTCGTGGAACTTTGTGGCCTGTGCAGTGGATGAAGAGGTGAGCTCATTAGGCTTGGAGGGCTCCACTCAGAAGGAAGCCAGAAGAAAATGCTGCCTTCTGTTGCTTCCACTTTAATCTCCTAAGGATGCGACAACATGGTGTCATCTTGCAAGCAGAAAAAAATCCTTGGGACAAGCTGATTTTCTTCATCTTGACATTGCATTTAGTAGAACTATGAGCAATGCACTCTTGCTGTTTATGAAGCACCCAGCCATGATCTTTTGTTCCCACAAATGGACCGAGGCAAGCGGCTGCACAGAGGAGGAAACTCCCAGGTCTCCCAGTCGCTCAAACTGGCAGCCAACCAGGCCTTTGGTATCTTCACCAGCAAACTCCTTCCCTGTAGACGGGAGTCCCTCCTGGTTAAGAACCAAGGCTGTTCAGCCCTCAGGGTCTCTTCCAGGGTCAGGTTCACCGTGGGTGCAGCCTCTAGGAGAGACGTGGCCGTCAGCATTGGGACTTCCACCAAAACTGTGCAGCCACTGATGGAGTCATCACGCACAAGAGACACAGGTACCAGCTGTGCAGGGATTCATTTGGTCCCCTGGAGCAGGTGTACCTTTGGGAGAGCCTGAAGCTTCTGTGATTCAGGAGGCTTTTCTTGAAAAAGAACTCAAAGTTTAAAAAAAAGATACATAAAAGTGAATGTAGCATGAGTTTTACAAATTCACAAAAAGTCACATATGTTTTAAAAGTTCAAACACTATAATATCATAAAATATTGGAAGTCACTATATTTTTCATAATTAAATGCCTGATATATTACTGTAGTGGATTTTCTTTATATTTTTAGGTACATATTCTGATCACTTTTCATAGAAGAAACACAACTTTTACAAACAGGAGGATGATTTAGTCTTTCTGCCAAAAATGCACTTTGTCATTGATAATACAAGAAATTTTATTTCAGTTTTACATTTGCTACAAGTAGTAGTTGTCATGGTTTATGTCTAGATATTCTCCTAAAGCTGCATGTGATCATGGGTGAACTTTTGGAAGGTGACTGGAGTATCGAGATTTGTAGCTGGTCTGCTGTTGGGTCTAATCAGAAGAGACAGGTAATCGGACCTGAAGTAAGTTAGCTCTTTTTCCTAGCTCTGTGCTTCACTCTGCCCGCTGCCTGTTTGTGGTGAGCGGCTCTCCTCTGGCATGCCCTTCTGTCATACTGTCCCGACTTGGAGCCAGACAACTATGGGCTGAAACATGAGTCAAAACAAACCTCTTGCTCTTTAAGTTACAAGCATTGGATATTTTTCCTAATAGTGAAGACAGTAACTAAGACAAAACCTTGTACTGAGAGAGGGTTGTTATGGTGACAGTACATGACTATGTGATAACTGGTTCATAAGAGGAGTTTGGAAACGTTTGGAGACACAGAAGAAGTATTCCTAGGGTGGGATAAGTGAGCTTAGTGAGAGATTATGATCTGCACCTAGAAGACCTTCTAGAATATTGACAGTTATACAGCTGGTGAAGACCAGACTCAAGATGTTTTTTCAGGTAGATTGTGTATTTAGCACTCTGGAGGGGGATATGTCTATAGTTTGCTCATATCCTGGGGCTTTGGTTTGCTGGAGACTGAGATCCAGAACGGTGGATTAATTAATCTGGTGGAGGAAATTACAAAGCAGCCCAGTGTTCAGGCTGTAGCATGGATACTGCTGTCTGCTTTTAGCCAGATTTATAATAAAAGTCAAGAGAAGTAGGAACAACTGAAAAATAGTTTAGCGTTTGACCAGAAAGGCAGCTCCAGTAAAGTTGGGGCCTACAAAGCTGATGCAGAGATTAGTATAAAAAAATGGCCCATCATTGGTGAATGCCTCCCAGCACTCGGGAGGCTGAGGCAGGAGAATTTCCAGGAGCTTGAAGCCAGCCTAGGCTACAGAGGGAATTCAAGGCCAGCCTGACTTACAGGGTGAGACCCTGTCTCAAAAATAATTAATTAAAGAGTTAATTAATTTTAAAAAGAAGCCAGATACTTTGGATCAGGACAATAGTAAATATGACTTGAAGAATCACAGGAAATAGCAAGACCTCATCCTGTGCAGGCTCAAAATTGCCAAAGTAGAAGACTTTGATGTGAGAAGACAGCCCCAGGGCGTATGTTTTAGGCAAAGTTTCTTGTTGCTGAGACAAAATACCTGATGCTGAAAATTAAGGAAGCAAAGGCTTATTTATTTCACAGTTTGTGGAGATTTCAGTCCATAATCAGCTAGTTCCGAAGCAGGTTGGCAGGGTGGAGGAGCAGCAGAAGACCGCAAAGTAACAGGAGCCAGAAAGACAGCAGGAGGCTCTTTTCCTCCCTTACACTGGAAGCAGGCTCCCCCGTCAGAGGGGTGCAGCGCTCACACTGTCTCCCCGCCCTCCTCTTTTTTTTTTATTTGAAAGAGAATAAAACAAAAGGGGGCAGTACAGAGCAGATCAGAACAGGACAACATAGGCAACACAGTACTTTACATTAAGTCAACTGGACATCAACAGTAGCTAACACCATATCTCTTACTCTGCTATAGTTGAGCATAGTTTCAAATACAATAATATCAAACATAACACAATAGTATAAAG
>PVJX010027131.1:0-25103 GCA_004027295.1 Dolichotis patagonum | reverse complement strand
TGTAACCAATATCAATCATGTTTATGTATAAACCTAGCTTTCTTATACAGGCTAAATCAAAGTGGAATAAGGAACTAAAACATTTCTTCAAGAATTTCTAAGTTAAATTGGCTGGCTATTGATTACTCATTTGGAAAATGAGGTTTTTGCCACATTTTAAGAATGTTTTACTTGATGTTTTCCCCCCAAGTTGCACAACAATTTTTCTGGCACATTATCTTCTCTACAATGAATGGAACTTTGATTCTAGTTACATTTTAAAAATAGCAAGAAAAGATAAAATATTATATGTATGCCCTTTTCTATAAGTATAGAAACTTTTAAAATACTTTTATGTTGTTTTAAAAAGGTAAAAGAAAAAGAATGATGCTTTCAACTTTTGTTTTAAAAATGAAAATAAACCATAAACATTTGGAAGTAAGAGCAAATTGACACTATTATTTAATGTAAAATGTTTTAGAAGCATTTCTACAAAAAATTTTGAAATATGAAACTATTTAGCATCTTTCAAAATGATCATACATTTTATAAACAGATAAGTAGATTGCTGGAGAGGATCAGGTGTATTTTGAATTAAACCTGATTTCTCAAACATTCCACCCTTTTTTAATATAGTGCAAATAATATTCCCAAGGGAAAATTAATAAAATTTTAAAACTATGAGTCTGATCCCTGATGAGTAATTTTATGTATGTTATTGATTATATAATTTTATTTACAATAGCTCAAAAATTTTATATTATTACTTTTTATATCAACTATCTTCCATTAGATATAGGGATTTGTAATACTTACTATTTCTCATAAAGCTCCTAAACCATTTATAATCCTGGAGATTTATCCATAAGAACTAATAGCAATTTGATAAATCTTCTACCATCTTTATCATCTAAATGAAATGGACAGAGATACCAGCATAATGTATTCTAATGTCACTACATACAGAGAGAGAACTCTATAATCCTTTTGTTATTTTTTATTATCCCAGAATGGAAAAACCTAACATCTTAGGTTTTAAAAAATCAGCTAATAAAGACTGAATATGAACACTGAAAAATATAAGCAGAATGCAGATCAAAATGACCAAAGAGGAGGTCAACCATTGTCCAACAAATGCAAAAATACAATCAATACAAGACTGACTTTTCACAGTTACAGCAAAGGACATAGCCCATATTTAGAGAAAGGCTAACTGATAGAACCAGGGCTCAGTATGAATGAATGAGTGAACAGATGAATGAATTAATCAGTGTTCCTTGTACTGGAATGGGTAGCAAGATACTTTTGTTGGCTTAAGAGGTTAGAACTGTGGTTCTGAGACTACTCCGCCTGCATAGCTATTATGCTCAGAGACAAATGAGTGGTTTTTTTCATTTGCAATGAAGAGATTCATTTATAATAATCATGCCTATGCTGAAAACAGAATTACCATGAGGCTTTAGTGATTTAAATAATCTAAGCATTTAAAATGATGCCTAGGGCATAGTAAACTTTAAATAAATATTTTCTAATATTAGTCCTTTTTCAAGAAAGGCTGTAGAAATGTGGCATATAACTAACAAATAAAAAAATACAGGTTCAAGATAAGCATGGTTGTTATTATGTATGTTTTAATGAATATTAAGGATAGGTTTTATAATATCAATTTTACAACAACTGTGCATAAATAAATGTTACTATTTCCAATGTGATGACTATAAATACAAATTTATAGTCATAAATAGATCAAAAATCTATAAAGAATATGAAAAAGGACTCCAGTTATATTTTAGGAAGATATTCTCCTTCCACAGAGTGATAATCCAAGATATCTCTACCAAAAGTTAGTTCATCTCTCCCACACCTGGGGCAGTACCTTCCTGAAGCAAGCTGAAGATTTCCTTCTAGAGCTTTCTGAGAATCTCTGCTCAACAGCTTTTCTCTGGAATGGCTGTCTGACAGGTGGATGCCCTGCTAGCTGGCTTTGGGGAACAGTGGGTAGGAGTAGTTAATAGACAACCCAGTGACTTCAAGTCTGTGTACTTTTGTGCATTTCTATCCTGTCTCCCCGAGGCTCTAGGTTGCAGCCTTCTCATAACACACAGCATATCAGCACTTTTCCCTCTGCCGATGCACCTTTCCACACTGCCATTTCTTCCTGAGATCACCTCCCAAATCAACAAACTGCTTTTAAATTTTAACCTCAGCATATTTCCAATTAAACCTTGAAACTAAAGCTTTCTATTTGTTTGATGAATTCTAAAAAATTGTGCTTTAAAACCTTCTGAGGATGGCGGACCATTAAGCAGCATCATATGGAGCCTCTCTGAGAGAGACAGCTCAAATGCCAGAATAAAACATCCTGGAGAGATCCAGACAGAGGGAGATGGATTCTCTCAACCCAGGAAGAAACTGAAGGGAAACGAGCTGCTCAAGTATGAAACCCTAGGGCTACCATTAGATAAGCTAAGATCAGTGATCATGGCGCTCTCACCAAGCCGCCTGATTTCCTGCCCAAGACTCGCCTGAACGCCCGAACCTGCACAGATGCGACTGGCCTGAGCAGCCCCACGCATGAAGCTGAGGCGCCCCGCACGTGACTCGCCCAGAGGCGCCATGGACTCACGCTGCAGCCACGGGGAAGTTGGAGGTCAGGGAGCCCAACGGAGAACAGAGCCAGAGAGGGACAGCATTAACCCGTGGTGAGTGCTGGGAATAAGACCATCCCATAGGAAAGGGACAACCAACTGGACGACACGTTGGAGTTGGGCAGGACTGGCCTGAACTGGGAATGGACGTGGCTTCAGTTGGTTGCTCCCCTCCCAGAGCAGATGGGTGGGATCTGCTTGGCCTGAGTTACACCCCTGGCCAGGACCCAATAGTGGTTCCAAACCTATTCCCTAGGCCCAGAACACACTGAAGCAGTGAAGGCCCCCAAAGGTTGGCTGGCCCAGAGGGGAGGGGCCAGCAACTCAGTGATTGACAGCGGACTGGAGAGGGCAGAACCCCCTCGCCTGTGTGCTCCAGAAGAACCATAACCAACAAGGAAAGGGGCTGGGAACTACACTATACACTTGTATGGAAGGAACCAAAAACATGGCAAGAGAAAGAAATAAGAAAAAGCCCCAAGCCCCCAACCCTGAGAATATTGATCCAGGAGAGGTAAATACAAAAGAGACTGAGGGCAGCAAACATGCAACATCAAACTCAGTGTCAGCGGACATAAAGAGATATCTTTGGGACCTCGTAAATGAGCTCAAAACTGAAATATTAATTCAAATTAAGCAAGTTAGCATTCCTCTAAGTAAATTAGAGGAATGCTAAGCACCTCTCAAGAAGACACAGATGGAAGAATGGAGGAGCACAAGAGAAGGAGAGAAACGTTCATTGAAGAATATAAAGAAGACTTAGAATACATGAAGCAGATTCAAAGAGATTACCAGGAAATTAAAAACTCCATTGAACGGTGGCAAACCTACTTGAAAGAAACTAAGGGAGACTATCAAATCTTGAAGACAGTTTGCAATGTGTGATCATGAAAGGAAAGATCTCTTAAAAATAACAAGGAAACAAGCAGTAACAATACAAAGGTTAGAAGACGACAAGAGGATCTATAACCTAAGAATAAAACATGTTAATGAAGAAGGAGTCAAAACAAAGGAATTACAAAGGCTATTCACAGAAATTATTAAGGAAAACTTCCCAGCATAACAAAAGGAAATGATATGCAGATGTATGAAGCACCCAGAAATCCAGCCACCTGCAACCAAAACAGAGCTACACTCAGATATATAATAATCAAGATCCCAGAAATTCAGTATAAGAAAAGACTATCAAAAGCGATCAGAGAAAAGAAACAGATTACCTGTAAAGGAAAACCCATCAAAATCATGGCAGACTTCTTGACATATACCATCAAATCAAGAAGACCTTGGAATGAAGTAATTCAAGCCCTGAAAGAAAATAACCTCCAACCCAGATTGATGTACCCTGCAAAATTGTCTCTAGAAATTAATGGAGAAACAAGATGGTTCCATGACAAAGAGTAACTGGGGGAATTAGTGACCACCAATGCAACCCTACAAAAAATACTGAAGGACATTCGAGAGAGAGACAGAGAAAAAGAATACGAGGATTTCAAGAACACTGGCAGAAAGGCCTCAATGAATGGGGCAGACAGTAGAATGAAAGAGAAAAATAGACAACCAATAGAATAGCAGAAATGAGGCAGAGAAGTCTGGCTGTAATTTCTAATATAGATGGCCTTGCTATACTAACAAAAAGAAACACAGGCAGAGTAAATCAGGAGATAGGGTCCATTGAGATGCTTTGTATTGGAAACATAATTAACCTGAAAGGTTTATGGACAGAAAGTCAAAGATGAGAAAACAATGCTCTTATGTGACAGGGAACCAGACAGAAACAGGGGCAACTCAACCAGCACCTGCAGGAAAGTTGAAAAGACAGGATACTTTTGTGCAGTAGAGAACTACTCAGCTATAATGAAGGAAAAACTTGAGGCTTTTATAGGTAAAGGAATACAACTTGAAACCAAGCCCAGCAGTCAGAAGGTTCAGAACCAGTTAGGATAAATACCAGGTTGCTCCCCCCAGTCTAAAAACTGAGGGAGTTAGTGGGACCCAAAATATGCAGTGCACCCTGTGGGAGTGAAAGGGGAGGAATTGTCTAAAAAAGGAAGGCAGAAGATATTGTTAATTGGGTAACAAGATTTAAAATCTACATTATTCTCACCATTTTGTTTATATAGGTTATATTCTGTTCCAATTTGTGTACTTACACTAGATTTGAGGGCATGGACAGTTAACCCCCAAATAGCAGGATATATTATGGTAATCATTCTTAATTTCCTATTATCTTAATCTGAATCCCTGTATAACTTACACTGTCTTATTATGACTGACCTTATTTGAATGTGGTTTGTTAGATTACTGTTTTATATTGAATGATTTTATTTGAATTTGTTATGATTGATAGTATCAAGTCTAAGAGTATAGGCAACTATACTGAAGATGACAAGATTCACTAGGATACCCACTCTGGTTTGATTATTACCTGCTTTTGAAGTCTTACAATGTCTCCAATGTTTTGTTTTTATTAATATTGTTATATACTGCTGAGACATCATAGTAACCATTGTAGATCACCTTGTATTGCAGTTTTATATGACTTTTTCATTTCATGTTTTTCTAGGAATTTGTTTTGCTGTCTTGCTTTGTTTTGTTTTTCCCTCTAATACAGAAAGGATAGATATACCTGTAGAGACTCATTCATGCATATAACTTATAAACAGTTTATGAGAAACAATTATATAACACACGATGAAATGAACAACTACTTTGAAGAAAGAGATACTACAGTACCCAGTGCTGATTCCATAGCATCATGATATAAAATCAGGCAATATTCTTTGTTCAGAGTGATTTTAGCCTGTTTTGTTTAAGTTCAACATACAGGAAGCTATTTTGAAGAGAATGAGAGACACTATGACATCCATTGTTGGCTTCCCTATTGTCTGGTCCTGAAGACCTAAAACGCCTTCCTCATGCTGTTCAGATCAGTTCCATACTATGTTGTTTCATGTGAATTCCCTGTATGTGAAGATATGGACAACTATTTGGAGGAAAACAAGAGTCAATATGATAGACAGTGAAGATCTCTGATTGTCTTGCTTTGAAATTTATGTCTCTTACATTGCTTTTTTGTGTTCCATTTTGTTCTATTTTGTTGTGTTTAATTTTACCCTCTTTAAAATAAAAAAAAATTAAAATAAAACCTTCTAAGGAACATTTCTCTCAGAAAGAGAAAGATGTACTACACGTCATTTAAATTTTGTCTTAGGCTATGTCACTCTATTTTATCTTAGGTTATGTCACTCTACTTCCAAATATATAAAAATACATGCATTTTAATGCAGGAGGGTTATTAGGTTTCTTATTAGGTCTAACATCAAATAAAAGGAAATAGATGTGTATGATTGAAACCCTGAATTGTCCAACAGCTGCCTTTCTTGTTATGGGTGCACAAAGATACAGAAAAGAGACTATAAAAATCGTGTTCTTTAAGTCTTTAAGCTGGAAACCTTAGTGTGAAAAGTTTGGCTTTTGTCAGCTGAGCTTTGGCAAATGCTGTCCTTTTCTCTAGTTTCATCTTTTTTCAAGAATGTAGATAAGATTTTGAGTTGTTCAGGTTCTGGGGCACTAATTAAAGCCTCTTTTCTGCAGGGCAGTGACTTACCTGCGAAGGACACATTCTCTCTTCATTTCTTATCTGGACAGGTGGGGCTTTGTGTTTCACTGTTAGATGGGTCCTGAGATTCTGGTTTGAGCTTTAGAAGAACAGGCACTATAGCTTCCTTAATTCAGGAGAATTTAGATCCAGCTTCAGGAAAGAAATAAAATACTTTCTCAAGATTCAGCCAAACTCACTAGAGCACAAAATGGAGATAATGAAAAAGTAATAAATTTCTTAGACTACTACATGTTTACATGTGTGCAGGGCCTTTTCTGGAGAATATATGGCTGGCCAAGACAGGAATCAGTGGATTTGGGTATTCTTAGAGTTCACCTTTTAAGAGGGTTTGTGAATATAATCAATTTTCCATTAGCTGAAAACATGAAAGCCAGGGTGACTATTCATATAGAGTAGGCAGAGTAAGCACATCTAAAAAAATAGGTTTATTTACTGATCCTTCTTCCACATCCAAGGCTTGGCTATCAAGAGATCACTCAGTCCACACAAGGCAAAGCAAAATAAATCTAACAGAAATTATGTCAATGAACCATTATCTTGGTTCATTGATGAAGTATCTTTGATAATATAATGAACATTTTATATTTTAAAATCAAGAGACTAACAGGTGTTCATTAGGCCAGTCCATCTCTAATCACTTGTGGATGTTACAGAGATGTTTTCTCAGGTAGTAGTCTTTGTCATTGATTCAGTTATAGTTATTAATACCAAAGAACATTAGGAATGCCACAGTGAAAATGTTATAAATTCAATGCCTGTCTTTATGGAGTTTACCATAACTTTCTGGCATGGTAGTGTCAAAATAAAGAATCCAGAGGGAAAAAAAACCAGAAATTCCTACTTCCAAGTATTGGTTCAAATACAACAGTAATTTTAAAGCTGAACCCATAGCTGTAAATGCAAACTAAAGTATTTAATATATTCGCCTGGCATAGAGATACAAGGAAATTCTTTTAGAGGCTTCTGCTCAAGTTCTTCCTAGCTCATCACACAGAGCCAAGGAAAATGACTTGTTTTTTCACATCTGACATGCATCTATTGCTGCGGTGTCCTTCTTGTAGAGTTTTGGTATAAAACAGCCTTAGGATAAATCCAGGAGCTGTCAAAGCAGAAAGAAGAAACAGAAATAATCTGTATCTTGGTTAGCATACGTGCTTTGTAGGATTAAATGATTTTGAAGCCTGTACTGCCTACAGATTGATTGCCTTTTGTGTGAAATTATTTCAATAGCAGAAGCCCCTGTTTTGGCAAGATACATGTTTTAATGGGCTATAAGCTGATATTAGAAGTAGTTGTGGTCCAAAATCCTCAAGAAAATAGAAGGCATGCATAGATTATTCATTCCTCTGAGGCTGAAGGCAAGTAGCACCCAGATAATATCAAGATACCGGACTGTTGCTCTCCTGTCTGGGCCCTGTAGTCATCTGCAGCTAACTCAAATACTTTGAGCCATACGTTACAGATAAGTTTTGAGAGACTAAATTGCATGGCCAAGGAATAGCACAAATGTCATTGGATGGATACCTATTCTGTGGATTAGGTAGAGAAGATTAAGGAAACAATAAAAAATCAGAGGAAGAGCTGTGTAGGTGAGGTATAGGGGAAGGGTGTGGAGATTCTGTGCCCTTCCAGTATGTTGCATTCTAGGAACTCCCTATTCTTGGAATTATCTGGAAGACAGAAGTAAGTCAGATAATTCCTTTGGAGACAGTTTCAAGATAGAAAGAGAACATTAGAATCTCTACGACTAATGTTGAGGAAAAGACATTCCAGTTTAAAGATCTGTCTTGGAAGGGAGTTATGAGCTAGAAACAAAAAACATATGTATTTTTTTTACATAAAAGCAAAAACATATGTATCATATTAGCATAACTGTCAAAGAGTTGCCAGAAGGCCGAGATGGGAAGGGGCAGTGTCGTTTAGTACAGAAGCTCCAGCCCTAGGACAGGTAGGGTGGGGTTAAATTTCAGTTTTGCACCATGTTGGCTAATAGCTTTGGACAACTTTCAAAGCACTTTGAAACTTTGTTTTGGTTTTGTAAATAACAGAAATAGAACCTACAATCATTGCTTTGTTTAGATTTAAGATTATAATCTACATGATGAAAGTATATATATGTACTTATCTCCCATAGGACCAATAGTTTGGTGTTTGTTTAATCCAGGGTTGGGTCAACTTTATGGAACAGAACTACCACAAATATTATTAAGCATATATGGTTTGATCAACAGAGAGAGACGTGCACTGGCTCCTTGAGCATGTAATATTATCTGGTGATACTATATAGGTCTTAGGGTTATTATAAGATTAGATAAGTTAATTTGTATATTTGTAAAGTGCTAAGAAGAGCATCTGCCTTGTAGAGAAGCCTGCATATATTTTGGTGTTATTATCATTCTTAGGAATGACTAAGTGAAAGCTTTGGAAACTAAAACCAGACAAAATAAAAACATTTGAAACAACGTTAAAGGGTTAAAAGCCATGGGAGTGTGGACTCCCAACAATTTCACAGCTAGTTATCCTTTTTGGCTATTGAAAAAAGATAAACTGATCATGAAGAATGAAAACAGATTATCAGAAGTTTAATTGGGCAGAAATCAATACTATACTTTTGTAGAGGATGTAGTCCTTTCATTGATGCAAATTGATATAGACATTGATAAATATTCATTGAGTTGACAAGTGTATTTTCTCTGCTCTCAAAGTTGAAAATAGCAGAGGTTCATATCATAGGGACAGGAGTATATTCTCACTCTCTTGCCACAGGGCTGTGTTAACTCTTACCTTGTGTTCTAGGCCATTCTTCAGGGACAAGTGACTCCCCAGTAAATGTTCAGGAAGTCATCCTGGTCACCACACTGACCACATCATGTTACACATCAAGTGCCCACTACCTTAATAAAGCAGATGGGTGACACAGCCTAGGAAATAAATGTCCCCAAAGGGTAGGGACTTGCTACTCTCATGAGGTTTACCAATGTCTCTAAAGTATCCCCCACCAAATGTAGAAGAAAATAAGTAAATAAATAAATGAATGCCTTGTTGATTCTGAAATAAATAGAAAGCACATATCTGCGAGCTGCACTGACCCACTGCCCTCAATATTTCTCATTTGACCCAAAGAAAGTGAACAGTGAACAGCTGGTAAAGACTGCAATGGAAACAATTCTACTGTGGGCCCTCAGGGCTGAGTAAATCTGTGGATGCTGAGTTGACTCGGTGCTGAGAACCTTAATGAGGACGTGAAGATTATAAAGGGAAATCATACCTTCTTCCATAAATAGCTGTTGACTTGTAGGTTGGCTCTGAGTTCAGTCAGGAGTGCCTGACTGAAATATCTCATGACCACAACGTAACAGTTGTCTAACATCAACTGAATATCAACTGACTCATTATGTTGCAAATTTTGGTACCCATAGTTGTTGAGTTTTTCATTTTATAAGTATGTGAACAAAAGTAAGTCTTCTTTCCATGTTGTGGATTACACATTAACCAAAAGTTAGTGACAGTGAATACCTCCCAATGATCTGAGGAGATGAAATGGGTGACACATGTAGAGTGCTTACAGCAATAACTGGTAGATTATAAGATGCTGTCTGTTGGGTCATTGCTCTCCTTTGGGGAATAGCACCTGTACCATAGGGAGGCCAGGAGTGCAGGGACATGAAAAGTAAAATCCCCTAGTGGCTCATCAAGAATAATGACAGTTCACTCCTACCTCTACTGCACCCAGCCTGATAGATTCTTCATATTGGGCACCCACTTCCCAATCTTGTCATACTGAAGTGCCAGCTTCCAACACATGGCCCTGGTGGGAACAACTACACAGCACTCCAGTGTTCAAGTTAATTTTGGAAAATACTGTTGAGTGAGTCCACAGACCCTCCAGTCTCCCTGTAAGTTAAACTTTTTGAGGGTTCCATTTATTTCCCAGACCCCCAGTGCTCTTACCATAGTACAGGGTTCAGGAGAGTGGAGGAGGTCATGCATGTTGGAAGTGGGCTGACTTTTACTGTGAACTGAAAATGGATCTTTTTAAAAAAAGTTTACTTAAAAAAAGTCAGAGGGTATTAAAATATTAAGAATCAACTATTCACATTTGCACATCTTGCATAGTTTCCAAACTAGGGAACAGAGATTGTTAACAAACCTGTTTTATCTGAGCCTCAATAATCTTTAAAGATCAGTTCATATAGATCTAAATCCTTAATTTTACCTAGAACATTTTCTGCTCTCCAAAGAGAGGAAAAAAGGCTTTCAAATTGGACTGAGTTTCAATTACTATTAAATGTCAGCTGCTTTTCATTATCAAGGACATTGGTATCACTTAATGACAGCAAGTGGTTTCACCTATTTTTATCTAGATCATTTCCAGTACCTTCTAGACTCACCAGTCAGGGGATCTCCTTCCATAGTCTCCCACATCATTACCAGTGAGCATTCAACAATCGGTCTGCCTCCTTGTACTGAGGACTACTCATGATGCACCCACAAGGGACAGTGTTCTTATTCCCAGATGAATGGGCAGTGACCTAATCCTGAAACTTCATCTTTGCTGTGTGGTGTCTTGGACTACACTCACTGTCAGTCAAGTTCTCTGGGCCTGAGACCTTTGCTTGGAGACAGGACTGAAAATGAGATACTCTGTGAGAGGAAAAGGAAGGAAGCAGGATATTGCAGAAGAGTCAGGCCGTGATACAAATCAAGCAAAATGTCTTCCAGTTCAGGGGAGAGCTCCAGGACAAGAAGCACCTGTTAAAGAATTCTTAACTGGGAAGAAATGAAGTCCTTGGATCTCAGCCTTATTCAGTCATTAGCTGAAATCATTCTGGAAAGACGGTGGCCTTGGCTCAAAAGTTAGCTGATAGCTTTTGAGCCAAGGTCACCACCTCACACCCAATCCTTTACTGAAAAGGATTTAAGAACCTGAATTCACTCTGCCATACAGGGTTCCTCCAGTAACACAAGTATTTAAATATAGTGAAGCTGACCCATAATTTCTAATGACAAAGAGGAATGTTTCTTCCCCAGAAGAAAATTTTTGCATGTATATTTTTGTACTTTGCCTTTTGAGCAACTTCATATCATTCTAAAGAATGTCCAAACTCCATAGTCACTTAACTTTAAATGACTATACAATATTATACCTGGTGGTTTAGTAATGAGTCAAATGATCACCTTTAAAATGAATCTTGTTTTGAGGGTAGATAGGCATTTGGGAATATATAAAGTAAAAATGACATTTTTAGTAAAGCAAATGTTTTTCCTAGTTTTGTTGTTGTTGTTGTTGTTTGCTTCTTTTTTGAAAAGGGACCAAAAGCATAGGGTTAAAAATTATTGGTACTTCTCTGTGAGACTTTAGTATTGTCATTGAACTTTCAGCCTGAATGCAAAAATAGAAGACTTTATCATAGCTTTACCCTGTAAGGCTATTTTTAGACACATAGCGTCATGACCTAAACTTAATAAAAATCAAACACAAAGAGATGAAAGTGGGAAATGTCTTTGCAGAAATTCCTTTAGGGCTATATCCTGCCTTCATCCTACATGAAGAATTCCCACAGAAATCAATAGGAGATTAAAATAAATATCAATGGCAGGATACAGTCCAAATTATGAATGTAAAGCCCTTAAACTTGACAGGTTAATTGTTTTTCAGAGGATTGAAATGGGAAAGCATTTCAAGAGGGAAAATCCACATTTTTGCTGTAGATAAATTAGTACACAACATTTTGTACAATAGGGCCTTATCTATGGAAGTTATGTCCACCTTTTGTTTTAAGACATTGGTTTAAGAGAAAGGAATGTTCCAGAGCGAGCATTGTGATTTTCCATTAGTAGGTTGCTCTGCCTGTTTTAACAAACTCATTTCTGACATGCTCTCCTTAGCCATATTACTTTTCAAATTTATTAGAAATAGAACATCATTAACACCACCACTGAAAAATTCAAAGACTGAATAGTAAGTGACTTTGGGTTTCATCCCCTACAAAACGTGGTAGTTAGTAGAAATGTGTATGTACCATTCATAGTGCCAAAATTATTATCTAGAACACTGGAATAAGATTTGTATAAAAGTCAAACTTTGCATTTATTATTAAACTTTGCTCCTATACTGCACAACAGATCCAGTGCCCTGGGCATGTTAGTTTCTCTGAGTCACTTTGTTTGTTATGGAAGAGAACAAAAATCCCTTCCTTTCAAATGGGGTTCCTTGCTATTCCAGCAGGAACAGCACATATCATGAGTGTGTGATTTGCTGACACAGCTAGAAGTCAGCATTGGAGAATCATAAGTGGTGACTCAGTACCTGAGGGGAGACAGGGCCAGCTGTCCTGGCAGTTTGTCCTCTTTCCTACTGTTACAGGATGTTTGTCCCAACCACAGGTATTGCTTCTTTGATCCAGCTATTGATGTGTTGAAGGAATGGTGTCACTGATGTCTGCTCCTTTCACTAAAAAATATTCCAGACACTGCCTCACGCCTGTCAGTTTATGACTCCTCCTGAAACTGTGCCTTATGAATACTGCAAGACACACATGCAACTGGGAAATAGAGGGACACACCTGTTTTTGCAGAAGAAAATCAGACTATATATCTCCTTACATAATTTAACTTAAAGGTAATGATTAAACATGCAATAATATTTTCAATACAACTGGACACAGAATAGAAGCCCACGAAACTCTGTGAGGGCAGTATCTGTGTTTATTTTGTTTGTTGCTACACCTCTACTCTTAGGACACGACCTATGTGCATCACTGGATTAAACATATCTGTACCTCCTGACACTCATCATTACTTTATCCTGAAAACATTCAAAGTCCTTTCTTTAAGCTTTTTGAGACACACAGCCCACAGTCACTACCTACAGTCATCCTCCTGTGTTAAGAACATGCCAGAGCATGGTATTCCCCATCTAACTGTAGCTTAGGACTCACTGATCAGCTTTTCTCAATTCCTTCCTCATCTCTGTCCTTGCAAGCCTCTAATAAATACCATTCTACTCTCAATTTCTAGATCAACTTTTTAAAATTCCACATGTAATAAGTAATATGTGCTTCTTGCCTTTCTGTCTGGCTTATTCATGAATATAATGATATCCAGTTCTAAGTATAGAGCTGCAAATGACAAGGTTTTATTCTTTTCATGGCTAAGTAGTGCTCCAGTTGTGTATGTATCACCTTTCCTTTAAGTAATATTCTATTATAGGCATATATGACATTTTCCTTCATTATTTGATGGGCATTCAGGGTGTTTCCATTACTTGGTTAATGTGAATCATGTGGCATTAAACACGGGATTCAAGCTATTAAGTGAAATTTAAATTACAGTACCAGTATTCTTAGCTGTTTAAAAATGTTCTTCTAAACATTAGATATAATCTTATTCTTGGAAAGACAGTTCTTATAAATAAGTAACTTTATCTTTTATTTTATGAAAACATTCATTTAAAAAGGAGAACAATAATAGGTAATATACTGTGTATTTTTATTTTTAAAGTAGTCACTCAGAGTACAAGACATATCCAAAAATATTCTTATAAGGAAGAAACAAATAGATAATAACACACTTTTATTTTCAATGATCTAAGGAAGTTAGTAATATAAATGAAATAAATTAGCATATATATTGAAATACTTTGAAACAATGGAATAGGTAGATAATTTGGGGAAATATTTAAACTTCTCCTTACTTTTTTCTATTTCAAATTTCTTCTATTTTGCTATATATATACATGTATCTCAATGTGTATAGGTAGTGTTTCTCACTGAAGTGAAATCATCTGATATTTAAGCCTGTGTGTCTGATATTAATATTTTCAAATTGCATACATTTACCTGTGAATACCTCGTTTATCTTTCTTTATGGCAGTGTAGTACTCCACATTTTCCTTATCCATTCATCTGTCGATGAACATATAGACTGTTTTCAAGATCTAGCCATTATAAATTGTGCTACTGTAAACATGGATATGCATGTATCCCTGTAATATTATGATTTTAACTCTTTTGGGATGATACTGAGTAAGGAGATAACTGGGTCAAGCTGAATATCATTTTTATTCAGAGAAAAAAAGCAAAACAGATAAAAGGTAGAAATAATACAGAATTTTAAGAAAATAACAGTAAGAAATAACCAGTAAAAAATAGCAGTAAGAAAATGCTAGTTGATAAATTACATATTGTTATCTTCGAAGTAGTTGTTCAAGTTACAAAATCAAAGCATAAAAATGGAAAATCAAACAATGACAGCACAAAATAGTCTGTTTGATGAACCAACAAAAACTTAGTAATACAGTTATCTATCTTGCACATTTAAACATACATACAGTTATATCCTTCAGAGCTCTTTCATTTCCTTTCATTATCACAATATCTATTATACATTTTGGATCTTATTACTTTTTAAGTTTTTATTATTTTTTATACTAGAGAGACAATATGATATTTACTTATGAGTATGATCTCAAGTTGTCTCCATTTACCTATAAAAGCCTCAAGATCATCCTTTTTTGTAGCTGAGTAATATTCCATTGTATAAAAATACTGCATCTTTTTCATCCATTCTGCAGTTGATGGGCATTTGGGTTGTTTCCAAGATTTAGCTATTACAAATTTTGCTGCTATAAACATGGGTGCACATATATTGCTGTGACATGACCTTTTCAATTTTTCTGGGAAAATACCCAGGACAGGAGTAGCTGGATTGAATGGAACTTCCAATACTAGTTTTTTGAGGAATCTCCATACTGATTTCCACAGTGACTACATCAGTCAAACTGAATTTGTATTTTTAATTTTTTGATGAATCTCCATACTGATTTCCAGTTTATATTCCCACCAACAAAGGAAAAGAATTTCTTTTCCCCACATTCTTGCCAGCATTTGTTGTTAGTAAATTTTTTTAATGAGTAACTTAATGTCTGGCAACAAGAAGTTTTCTCTATATGAAAGGATTTTCTTTTGGTAAGGAAATATAAATCTGTTCTAATTATAGTGAATAGTACACTTTAAGAAAATGATTAAAATTATAGCACTCGTGTTGTTACTTTTATGAATTCTGTTCAATATTTCATGTGAAAGTTTATGCTTTTGTTTGCCTTCTTTAAAGGGAAAAAATTCATTTCCTAAAATTATGTGTTTGTTATATTGCACGTAACAATGACAAAGTTAAAAACAAGAATACAGATAAGCTATTTCATGAAAAGAAGTCTCTTTGAGTGTTACTTATTTTGATTTGAATGTTATTATACTGAAAGAACATTAGTTTACTAAGGCATGGTCCTGGGAAACTGCATAAAAGGGACCTATCCTTGGGTCTGTGTTCTCTGAATATTCAGGGCCCAGAGAAAAGGGAGACAGAGATCTGAGGCAAAGAGAGAAAACTGGAAGCTAGGAATTGTCCATAGTATCATATAGTACACTTATGGGAATCTAAGCCAAGTTTCTTAGAGTGTTTCTGGGTCAATTTGAAAATTTGAGCCATCAAGAATCCTTGTGGGCACAAGATATGGAGTAAGGAATTTTCTTCCAGCTTGGCATCATTAGACTTAAGTGGTGGGAAGGACATAGGTGAATTTTAGGCATTAGAAGTTATTAAAGTTTCATTTTCAAAATTATACCCTTCCTTGGTGGACGGTCCAGTTTGTGGAGTAATTTAACCAGAAAATAACATCCACAAAAGTCCCCTAAGAATTCATATGGGAAACTTTTTCTCAGACAACGAAACCAGAATTTATTAAATTGTACTATGGACATTCTACAAGCAAATCTAGTATTTAAAGAATTAAAAGACTTTCTATAGCAGTATCCACAGGGACATTTATTCCTTCACCTCATTTTTCTCCGTGATCTAAAATCCATACACACTAAGTGGTGGTGAAAGATGAAAAAATCTTTGAATTAGCTTCACATGGCATATTATGAATTTAAAATAGAAAGACCTAAGATGACCTGACATTTTCCTAAAGTGAGATACTTACTAATCGTAAGCTAAATGCAAAAAGTTTTTCATGAGAGAAAAAAAATACCTTATGAAAATTATGGCTTCGGGAAATTTATAGTGTAGAAATCCTCTGGGTAAAAAAATGGTGTAATTTTTTGCCTAATAAATTATTATACAATAAAAAATAAACTTTATGATCTAAGAATAACAATACCCATAAATTGGGTACCCGCTGATGCTAGCCTTGTGCTTGACTTTGCATGCATTATTTCATTTCCCTACACATTCAACCTCCAAAGTAGCTGCTACTTCTTTTTATATAAAATAAGATAAAGAAACATATGAAGATAGAGTCTTTCATGAAGTTAAATAATTTGCCAGACTTGGGGTTCTTGGCCTGTCTCCAAACCTCAATTTGAGCCACAAACTAGATACTGTTCTTAATTATATCTTTTCCATATTTGTTGTTATATGATTAATAAAAATATATATTTTAAGGAGTGTTCTATTAACATTGGAATAATTTACTAAATGGTCATGATAAAAGCATACAATTAAAAGGAAATACAGCAGCATTACCTTTGTTCAGTTCAAAGTAAACATTGTTAGTTATTTGAATTTTGATAGGAGTGAAGCTTCCTTGAGGAGACATAACAACTTCGATTTTTAGGTTTTAAGCACATTGAGAAATAAGACCATGAGTAAGGTATGTGGAAAATAAGAATATTGCTTCTTTTTTTTAACTGATAAAAACTAAGATGTAAGGGCTAAATGGGCTTTGTAATGGACCACCAAGCTGGTCAGAGTGCTTACACAGTGTTATGGTTTGTGTCTGGTTGGTTCTCCAAGCCTCATGCAGTCATGCACACATCTGAATCTAGTGTTTCTGATTGGCCCATTGTATAGCACTGGATTGATAGTATGAGTGCTGCACCTGCCCAGGGGTGTGTAACTAGCATAAAATATAGGGGAGGGAAGGAGGCATGTTTTTCTCTCTTTTGCCCTTTCACTTTTGTTGCTTGTGGCCACCATGAATGGTTGTCTAGCCATGCTACCCTGCCTTAGAGCCAACTTACAAAATTTGCAAGCTAAATACACCTTTCCTTGCTTCACTTAGGAGGTTAGGTATTTTGTCTCAATGAGAGAAGAGTAGCAAAGGTACTAAGTAAGGTACTATGGGGAACAGCCTACTACTGGGGCAAGAGTGAAATTTACACTGGGAGCTAAGCACTGTCCAAAGGAAAACTGGTTCATCAGATAAGTGAACCTCTGAAAATTATTTACCAGATAAATCACTGCATTTCCAGACAGCAGAAAACACGGGGCTGAGAAAGGGTAGGTTTATGGTGATAATACCATCTTCTCAGGAAGAAAATTCCAGTATTACCCTCTAACTTTCTCTTCTGCCTCCTTACCTTAGCTGCTGTACTGTGGTCAGGTCTCCCTAATGGAGATCAAGGTCCAGAAGAGGTTGGCAAATTCATATTTGCAGGGTGATTCCTTACCCTTGTCTCAAAGAGGAATTACTGTTCCTTTATTATCATCTTGAAACCACTAATGGGAAAGATACATTTTGCCTGGAGAAGGCTCTGAAATGAGTCCTCTAGTCGAATAATTAAATCTACCACAGAGCTACTCTATTTAAGGTTGCAACTGTACTCAGTTCCCTTCTCATATTCAACTATGTCCAATATTGCTTCCCAATGTGACATATCACTAGTTCTGCAAAGAGATTTAATGATATTATTAAGAATATAATACAATATATAAATGATATGGTAGTAGACGTTAAACTTTTGATAGAAGCCCTCTCTTCTCTTGTTTTCAAAAATTTATTTTCAAAAGCTAAACTCATAAAGTTTTAAGGGAATTACTGTTTAAAATTTAATTTGACAATATGAGTCAAATGTTAGAAGTAAAAACAACCCCTCCTTTTATTATACTCAGTCTGTATTAGAAGCTTTCTCAGTATCTGAATATATGAAAATAGGTGTTGTATCTTGAGCCTCATACATTGTATTGTTTAAACACAAATCTGTTACAACTCCCATTAGAATCCAGAATTAATAAAATACACAAGATTATAACTGTACTTTCCAGACATATACCAATTTTAAAATGAAAGAATTCTTCACAGCTTTCCCAACTAAATATTACTCAATCCATTATTTAGTACTATATAAAACTGTAGTAAAGACCCACTTGTTTTTAAGTGAAAGAAGAGATGTTAATTATCTATGGCTGCATAACAAATCAACCTGAAACTTTGTAGTCTAAAACAATGTATAGTCTCATGGTGCCTGTGTTTTAGGATTCTGAGAGCACTTTCTCTGTTTGGTCCTGGCTCAGGGTCTTCTGTGCAATTGCCTCTCCAACTGTGGTCCAGGGCAGTACTAAGCTGAAGCCTTGGAAGATTTATTTCCAAAAATGCTCATGTAATAGGCAGCCCACCATAGCTTGCGGTTAGCTGAAGACTTCGATTTCTTGCCACTTGACCCTTCCCGTCATCTGCATGACAGTCCTCATGACATGACAGCTGGCTTCCTTCAGAGCAGTGACCTGAGAGAAAGCAAAAGAGTGACATGTACTGTCATTCATGCCCCACTGACTCATACCTGTCTCTTCTGCCTTATTTGTTTGTTATGAATGAGTCACTAAGTCCACTAAGACCTGCAGAGGAGAGTATTAGACACGGTTTCAGGCTTCAAGAGGAAAGGATCATTGGGCACCATCTCAGAGACTGGCTTTCAAAAAGACAAATGGGAAAAAGATTCTAATTTATTTTTTTATTATCAACAGGATGCCACTGCTTCATTAGTACAAATTAAGTAGAGTCTCTGATTTGTTAATGTAAATTTAATAGAGGCAAGTCCTCAGCAAGGTGTTTAGTAAAACTCATCTGCCATCTTCAGGAAAATAATTTGAGGCAGGTGATTATTGATCTATCGCTGTCTTCCTAACCAGGTGCTGACAATTAATGATACACTGTCAGAAGTACTCCTAGCACACATGAAAGTCAGCTGTCTTCTGGTTTAAAAGCAACTGTGCCAAGGTCTACAGACTTACCAGAAAAAAAAATCCAGCTCTGTCTTAAAACTTTGTGTTTGTTTCTGCTGCCCTTGGGCATTAAGACCACACACAGCAGCCACTGTCCTCTGGGGCGGTTTTCCACACAAGGCAATATCTAGGTGAAGACCCCAGGATCTCTGCAATACCTATCCCAACCACAGACTTCCATTGCCTCCAGCATCTTCCTCAAGGTTCTTCTAGATTTCTCTCCACACAAAGCTGCTTTCTCACATGAAGCACATCATAATCTGCATTCAAATACCCAGATTAAAATACTTTGTGCTGTAAATCTTAAAGGTGCTGGTTTCCACCACAGCAGTTATTACATGGCTGCATATCAGTCACTACAGATCCAGCATAGCATTCTGAAACTTCAAACCGCACGACTGAGCCTATTTAAAACCCTCCTGTATGTTTATTTCATTTTCCTCCCTAGCTTTTCTCCTTTTATCTTATTTCGCAGTATTTCCATTCACAGCACCTAATGTGGATGTCCTGAAATTTACGCCCCAAACTGACCTTTATAATGATGGAACATACTGTTTTGAGAAAAAGCAGTTGTGATCATGCTGTTTCTGCCCAGAGTCTTGTTCCCAAAGAGAGAAATGGAAAGGAGGCAGAGCTGCATGTATCTTTTATTTTCCCAAATTTACAAACAAGGTAAGACTTACTTAGGTTGAGTTTGAGTTAACAAAGGTTCAGAAATCAGCTAGGAGTAGGCCACACTGATTGAATACCTTTTATAAGAAAGAAAATATCAACAGTGACGAGAAAACTTGCTCTTTTCACTGTATGATTAAGAGTCTTTTTAAAGCTTATATCTGAGATTTAAAGGAGTAAAACATGTCTCCTAAGAGAATATGGATTGTTTTTGGAAAATATAACTGTGATTTTGTGTCACTGAAATATTTTCAGTATGAGATTTGGGGAAGAGATGAACACACTTGCCAGGAAAGAATAAGTTTTGTCAAAGAATTATATTCTTCCTCATTTTCCCTTTATATTGCACATCACAGTGATCTCATACCAAACTTTTTCTTTTGCCTAAATCATCTTTTTAAAATGTCAACAATAGTCTCTTGAAATCCAAACCAAGTAAATATTTCTCAGGTCTCTTTCAATATGATTTTTCTTTGATATCTGAAACTATGATTTTTTTAAAAAATGGTGTTTCCCCAAATATTTCTTTTTCAAAATCCTCTTGTCAGTTGGATTCCTTAACCCTGCTTTTTCCCCAGGTTCTTTAGCCATATCTCTAAATGCTCCTTCTCTTCCTTCTTTTCAGACACATCATAGTGTACATTCCTTGAATAGAGCAATTCCTAGAATGTCTGCTGACAGCTCTGCCTTCTAACTATATGCTGTCGATCTTCACAATTCTTCCTCTTGGTCATGGTCCCTACAAACCCCATGAAAGTAACTCTACGTGCTATCTATATTGCTAGCCTAAAACAAACTTTCAACTTCCAATTAAACATGTGTGTATTTTCAATATTCAAATTAAGTATCCAAAAGTTCTCTCTCTCTTTCTGTCTCTCTCTTCTCTCCTTTCACCAAAACCTGCTTTTTTTTTTTGCCTAGATAATCAGGCTTTTTTCCTCTGGGTCACTAGGTTAGAAATAACAAGGTTATCTTTAGTTTCCTCTTTTTCCTTATATCTAATGGTCATCTAGGCAAGTTAAAAGCTGTTTATCTTAGGGATTTGTTATGCTTTCAAATGAATTAGACCTGGGTTCAGTCCCAGCTCTATAATTACCAGCTGTGTGATCCTCAGCCAGCTATTTAACTTCTCTAATCTTCACTTCCCCCATCTGTAAAACAGGCACAGTAAGCCGATTGCACGTCATAGGGTTGCTATGAAGATTCATTGGTAAACGTGCCTGGAGTTCTTAATACACCGAGAGACACAGACAAAAATAAGCCACATGCATTTAGCTACTATTACTATGTTCATCTAACCCTGGATAGTCTTTTGAATGTATGCCCTGCTTTTACATCTGCAGCCACAGTTTTTGCTTATTTCCCATTCTCATGTGCTTTACTGTATCTGACTGGTCGCCTTGTTTATGGTTTCTCACCCCTTAAATCCATCATTCGCTCTGTCACAGGCTTTATCTTACTAAAATCCAGACCCATTCATGCCAAACTGCTACTTTAATGCTCCAGTGGCTCCCCTTAGTCTACAAATAATGTTCAGTCCTTGGCTTGGCATCCAGGGCTCTGAACAATCCGCTTACAACTTGCTTTCTTCCCCTCACACGTAGGCTGCTGGCTCGCTGGACATGTCCCTGTCCCTGTGCACACTTTCAGAAATGCATGGCTTTTTCAGAAAATAATTTTAAAAAAAGATTTCTCAGCCTGAACTTCTCTAAGACTTTCATGCTTTAAATATGAACTATGATTCATTTCCTTTCTGCTTAATTAGCAAATTTCCCTCTTGTAATCCTCGTTTTTATTGTACTCCATAGTAGTGGTTTATACATTCACTTCTGTAATCACATTATAAGCTCCTTGAGTGGAGGGACCATGTCTAATTTTTTTGAATTCACTCATTATATGTAGCGAGGACAAAGCAGGTGATTAAAAAGCATCCACGGGCATGAATTTTTAACTTGAAAAACCAGTCTAAGGTTACTAAAATTACATGTTCTTCCCCCCCAATTAGTTGGTTCACGGCTCATTATGTGCCTTTGTGATATTTGGATGGTGCTGCTCCAGGAAGAACGCGGGCTGTTCCCCATGGCTTGATGCGCAGAGGAAGAGTGGGAGGTAAAATCTTCACAGGGCTGTAATGAAAAAGTTAAAAATTAACCCTGAGATAAAATGCTAGCTTTAATAAGTAAACGCACAAAAATAAAGTTTTTAAGTTAAAGTGGCAAGAACAGTTACAGCGAGAATCCTGTTGGACATTGTTTTCTGAAGTTATTATTGGTTTCTTACACCTTGAAAATCCTCAGTTCTAGCTTTACTAAAAAGCAGGTAGGGTTTAAAGAAATTCTACTTTATTTCATACCACATAATTGACAGATCTCTTTCCAATGTTCATGTAGTTGCTATTTTTTTTTTTTTTGATTGATCTCAGGACCTCCCGCTTGCCAGGCAGGCGCTGTGCCACTGAGCTATGTCCCTGGCCCTGTTCATGCAGTTTTGATTGCATAGTCTCGTTTATTTCTTGCCTTTACTGAAGTTCTAGGCCAAATGCAAGAGCTATCGTGTTAATGAGCAAATGCGTCCCTTTGCAGTGTTACTGGAACTTGCTCGTAGCTTTTTCACAGTGAACTCACCTAGATTTTTAATCAAGGTACCCATATGCCCTGCATTACTTAAAGGGAGGATTAAGAAAAAAATCGCAGTGTAAAGTGTTGGAACTCTTCCCAGATCCTCGATGCCTGATAAAATAATATTTTCATTTTCAAAAGAAGTGAAAATTCCATCACTGGGTTGAAGCACAATTTGTTCATTTAAGTCTCAGCTCTGGAAGAGCTTGCACACCTGTAATTTCTCCTTTGCTTCTGGTGTCCTAATTATGAGACTCACCTTCAAATATAAACAATAAATAAAATTTATCCCTAATTAAAAGTAAAATTATTATGATTTGCAAAACACAAGGTCCATATTAATTATGTAAAAATAGGAGAATAAATTTTAGCTCACTAAACATATCTGTTCTCTATATTATAGTATTTTTAGACATTTCCTATGGATTTTTTTCTAGTTAGGACCAGAAGATGTGATAGAATTTTAGATAATTATGTTCATGTTTGGTTGTTTAACATTGTGACTTTTCCTGTGTGATGGAGTTTCAGAGAGTCTTTGCCTTATCCTTATGTCTTCAAGAGCTCTACCTAGTCTCTCTTCCAGCAGATTTAGTGTTTCTGTTTTAATATTTAGACCTTTGATCCATTTCCATTTTAGTTTAGTGAAAGTTGATAGACATGGGTCTAGTTGTAGTCTTTGTCATGTAGAAAGCAAATTTTCCAGCAGTATTTATTAAAGATACTATCTTTCTTCTAGTGCACATGCTTGGCTCCTTTGTGGAAAGTAACGTGGCTGTGTATTTGGAGCTGTTTCTCCACTTTCTAATCTGTTCCATTGATCCTCAGGTTTTATTTCATTTTTGCCAGTACCATGCTGTTTTTATCATAGTAACTTTGTAGAATAATTTCAAGTCAGGGATTGTGATAACTCCTGCCTTGCCTTTGTTCCCTAGAATTGTTTCTGCAATTCTAGATCTCTTCTGGTTCCAAATACATTTTAGGATTGTTTTCTATGATTCTGTAAGGTATGCTACTCGTATTTTGATCAAGATTGCATTAAATCTGTGTAACAATTTTTGGAGTATAGACATTTTTGCCATGTTGGTTCTTCCTAACCAAGAGCGAGGGTTATATTTTCATTTTCTGACATCCTCTTTGATCTCCTTTCTCAAAATGCTATAATTTTCAGTGTGTAGATCTTGTGCTTACTTTGTTACTCTGATTCCTAAGTACTTTCTTTTTTTCAATGCTTTTGTGAAAATGTGTTTACCCTAATTTCTCTCTCAGTGAGTTTATTATTTGTGTATATGAATGTCATTGATTTTTGACTGTTGAATTTGTATCAAGCTACACTACTGAATTTGGTTATTAATCTAAAAGTCATTTTTTAAAATTATTTTATTTAAAGAGAAAAAACAAAAGAAAACAGAATAAAGGGTAGCAAAAATATAGAATTCCAAGGAAAAAAGGAAAAGAACAACAACAAAAAAAAACTAAGAAATTATTACTTGACAAATTACATACTGACTTCTTGGAAATAGTTGTTCAGATTACAAAGTTAAAACATGTAAAGTAGACATTCAAACAGTGAGACTGTTAACAGCTCTGCTCCACAATCTGACAAAAACAGCAATATGGTCATCCATCTTACCCACTCAAATATACATGCAATTATATCAAAAGGGTAAAATTAAACACAACAAAACAGAGCAAAGTGGATCATAAGAAAGCAATGTAAGAGACAAAAATTTCAAAACTAGACAATCTGAGATATTCATTCTCTATCATATTGACTCTTGTTTTCTTCCAAATAGTTGTCCAGATTGTCACATACAGGGAATTCACATGAAACAACCTAGTATGGAATTGATCTGAGCAGGAGGAAGGCATTTCATGTCTTCAAGACCAGACATTAGGGAAGCCAAGAATGGCTTTCATAGTGTCTCTCATTCTCCTCAAAACAGCTGTCCATACAGTAATGTGTGTTGAACTTAAACAAGGCAAAGCAAGCTAAGTTCACTTTGAACAAAAAAGTGATAGTTTTGCTGGACTTCACATCATGACATTATGGACAGCACTGGATATTGTAGTGTCTCTTTTTCTTCAAAGTAGTTGTTCATTTCAACATGTGTTATACAGTTGGTTCTTGTAAACTGTTTATAAGCTCTACACATGCATGAGTCTCTACATGTATATCTATCATTTCTGTATTAGCAGGAAAAACAAAACAAAGCAAGATAAAATAATTCCTATAAAAGCATGAGGCAGGAAAGTCACATAAAACCGCAATACAAGGTGATCTACAATGGTTACCATGGTGTCTCAGCAGTGTATAACAACATTAATAAAAACAAAGCATTAGAGACATTATAAGACTTCAGAAGCAAGTAATAATCAAACCAGAGTGGGTATCTTAGTGAATCTTGTCATCTTCAGTGTAGTTGCCTATACACTTAGACTTGATGCTATCAATCATAACAGATTTAAATAAAATCAGTCAATACAAAGTAGCAATCTAACAAACCAGATTCAAATAAGATCAGTCATAATAAGACAGTATAAGTTATAAAGGGCTTCAGA
>PVJX010027130.1:0-25134 GCA_004027295.1 Dolichotis patagonum | reverse complement strand
GAAGACAGCAATCTCTAATTCTTTATACCTCTGTAGCCACAGGTCCATCACCAGTAGTGTGTACTTCCTCCTGTTCACTCAAAAGGAGACAAAACTTAAATGTGCATTTATTTTTCCCTGAGTTCTGACATTCTAAAGTCATTTGAAAATTCCCTAACTAGTTGCTTTGTCTTCTGTGTAAAGTGCAGTATCCCTAGTTTTTCCTCTATCCAGTGATCAACCTCCATCTTCCACAGCACCCAGAAAAAGAAGTAAGAAGGTTAGGTATACGAGCAGTCGAGCTTCAGTCCATACATGTCAAGATAGGCTGCAGACTACAAACTATAACGAAAAAGACAATTTTCCTGAAAACAGCCCTGCTCTTAGACGTCAAAGAGCAGTGATAATTGGCTGTCAGATTAACTTGGGAAGATTTCAATGACCTCAACCATGAAAAGGTCAAAGAAGTCATTAAAATATGGAGACAGACATTAAGCTACACAACAAAATGTGGTATTTAATTCCTACATGTGGAATTTTGCACACCAGTTTGAGGGTTAGGGGAGAGAAATGAAAGAAAGTGCCTCAGCTCCTTAGGAAGTCATGCTAGGGCCAGGGATTTAGCTCAGCAGCATAAGTACCTGCTTTGCAAGCGCGAGGTCTTGAGTTCTATCTCTGGTACAAAATAAATAAATAATGTTACCTGCATGTAAAAAACATAAAATTAAAAAAGAAGTCATGCTGAATGTGCAACCTGTGAAAAACCTGTGCAAGATATTGCATATATTTATATATATTTTTTTAATTTTAAAGATGCACAAACTAAACCTTAGTAATTTTAAGCTAATTGATAAAATTCGGATATGCAATTACAATATACAATCAATATTTGGTCCCTAATTTTTACAAGTGATCTAACCTCAACCATCAACTTCCGACCCCAAAAGTTTCTTAAAATACTAGTTTGGCTTATTTAACTGTCTGAAATATCTTTTTCTGGTCAATAACAAATAAGTATCAAATTGATTGAAAGTCAATGGACTTATGACACTTAGCTTATCTTCCAATATTCACCTGTAGCAAAGTTTTATTACCTACTTCACGTTGAGTTTTTTTTTTTTAATCGGTACCTGGGATTGAACTCACGACCACATGCTTGCAAGGCAGGCGCTTATGCCACTGAGCTAAATCCCCAGCCCCTATGTTGAGTTTTTATTTTTACTTTTAATTGATTACATGCATAACCTACCATTTAATTTCTTCATAGGAAAACCTACCTTTATATCTACTGCAGTACCATGGATACGATAAATTTAAATTTCATTTGCTTGGTTTTTGTTGACAACATTAAATCTTATCACTTATTTCAACACATAAGCAGAAATCACAGGCATTCATATGCTTATTCAAATTCTGGTGTCTTCTTTGATCATTTTTTTTACTGTGTATTGCTTTCCCTTTTTAAAAATTTGTGTCTCATCAGAGATCAACATTTTGCATGGGGGAACTAAGAGTTGTCCTGTTGTTTCTCTAGTTCAGAATTCTAAAGTAGCTTTATTTACTCTTTATTAATGAAAACCCAACTATTTATAAAAAGGTGTAATGATAACATAAACAATAGTAAAACTCACTGATATAGTATACAAAAAAGTGTATGTAAATTACTGATGAAATAAGCAAAAGACACAATACAAAATTTAAATTTTCCAAAATGTCAGTTTTATAGTCTATTATATCTCAAGTACTTATTTGGAAAATATCTAAACTACTAACTTTAAAAAAGACTTATCTATAAATACAGTTGTAATAACTGTACCCTTTACGTTGGTCCCACTACTGATTTCTTCCTAAAATTTTTAAAACACGTGAAGGTAGAGTTTAGAGGAAATCATATGCATAAATTGTATCTATAGTCACTTGAAACTTGCTGACAAATTAGGGATCTATTCTTAATAAAGTTACTTTGTACCTTTCATTAAATTTTATTTACATCTTTTGGTTTATGTAAATATGGTACCTCATACTCTTTAATCAGTAATTTTCTTTCTTCCCTCCCTTCCTCCCTTCCTTCTTTCCCTCTCTTTTCCTCTCTCTCTCCACCTTTGCTCTTTTCTCTCTTTCTTTCTCTTTCTTTCTTTCTTTCTTTCTTTCTTTCTTTCTTTCTTCCTTCCTTCCTTCCTTCCTTCCTTCCTTCTTTCTTTCTTACTTTCTTTTCTTCTTTCTTTCTTTCTTTCTTTCTTTCTTTCTTTCTTTCTTTCTTTCTTTCTTTCTTTCTCTTTCTTCTTTCCAGATAAGATCTTGCTCACTACCTTGCCCAGGCCCCCATACCAAATACCTGAATGGAAGAGACCTTACCGACTCAGCTTTCAAAGTATCTTAGGATACAGGTGCACATCATTCTGCTCAGCTAATCTCTTTTTTTATTGATTTATTCATATATTGATATTTTCCCCTTAAATGAAGACAATTTTTAAGAGAAAAAAACATATTTTAAACCACAAAATATTTGAATAAGAATCAGCAAATAAATCATTGGACCAGAATAAATGACCAGGGAAAATAAAAAAGTAAAATAAATTTATATATTTAGCATAAGATAAAATGGCACTTCAAATAATTGTGTAAAAGATGGAGGAAAGGTTTTTTTAAAACCTGGTGTAGAATGAAAGCCACAAAGCAAAAATCCACAGAATCAAAAGCCAAATGAACAAACTGTAAACGTATTTAAAAGCAGCATAATAGCATAAATAAATAGGTTGCAGAACATTAAAACTCTGTGATTTCATGAATAACATGAAATTAATATACAGAACATTTATACAAATTAATAAGAAAGAAACTATAATTTTGAAAACAGTAAATGATACAAACACAGAATACAATAAAGCATGTAAATGGCCAGGAAAATATAAATCCACTAATATAAGTGTAAATCGGCATTTTACAAAGCACATCATGTCTTGCATAGTTGGAATACTAGGGAAATCAGTTGTCATCAAAGTTTAAGGAGTGTTTAGTCATTTCATTCAATGCTTTTTTTTTTTTAATTTTTGGATTGAAGGGTCGACCTTGCACTTGCTAGGCAGGCACTCATGACTCTGAGCTAAACCCCTGGCCCTCAGTGCATGTCTTTACAGAGATAACTACGTAAGCTAAATGGTTTTTTACACATACAAATAGAAGCATGATTTATAATGGAAAACACAAGAAACCTTAACGCTCATCAACAGATGAGTAGCTGAAGTTTTTTTGCTAAATGGAAAATAACATTGGACTATGAAAAATAAAGTATGTCTGTCTGTTATGATACAGAAAACAATATTATTAATTATAACATCCATGTTACAGATATAATATGTATAGTTTCCTTACATTTTTCATTTGTGCAAGTGAAAATATACTAGACAGATTAGATAGATGATAGAATTAAATAAGACTGTGATATAGCTTATATCCAGACATCTCCAGGAACCTCATACATTCATAGGTGACATTTTGGAAGAGAATTAGACCAAGGAGTGCTGTAACTGACTTGCTGTTAGGAAGTGTGTTCCCTAGGGAAGACACAAGGTCACTGAGAGTGTGACCTGGGTCTGTTCCCCTCCTTGGCTCTCTCTGAATCCAAGACCACATAGTGTCACCAGTTTTACCTCCTCTAAGCTTCTTTGCCATGCTGTCCTTCCTCGGAGTGCAGAATATGGACTGAAAAATTGAACCCAAATGAACTTCTCCCACTGTAGACCATGGGCATGGTATTGTGTCCAGGCAATGAGAAAAGACAGAGAGGCTTTAAATACTAAAAGTGAAGTATAGAATAACTTTTAAAAAAATAAGGCTTGGTGAAAGATAAAAAGGTACTTCTCCTGTCAAAGTTGCATTTTTTGAAATAGAGATTGTTTGTGTTAATTTTATATTAATAAAACCAAACATATTATCTATAAAATATAATTTCAGAAATGATATTGTAAACAAAGCTAAATAATTTTTAGAGAAAAAAACATTACCAAAACAAATCATTTGAAAGACTTTGTAAAAGTCTCATGATTTGACATGAGTACTTAAAAAAATTTAGAATATGAAAAACCCATTGTGATTCATAGGATCACTTTAAACTATGCAAATTATTCCCACTTAAGAGCCTACAATGAGTGTGCTTTATTTTTACACTTGCTCTTAGATTGCACAGCATTTTCAAGCAAGCAGCTGTCATGGATCTTGAAAATGAATCTGCCCTCAATTGCCATCTATGCAAAAGTTGTTTAAAAGAATTTCAGACGTCAGTGTGGCTGTCAAATGATAGTTATCCACATCAGGAGATTATATTGAGTCATAGATGTTAGGTTGTAGAAGGTGAAATCAATTAACCGTACATTCTTCTCCAGAGAAAAATACTTCATACTCAGCAAAACTGTGAAAAATGCATGTACGCACTCTCTCTGACACTCTATGGAACAGCAAGATATATAAAATGTATTAGTGAAGGTAAATTTTTTCTTAGCACTAAACGGAAGTGATGTGACATCATTATTATTGGCCAATTGTTTAAAATTTTGTAAGTAAAATACTGTATAATCAACACCATCAGTTTAAGATACTGTTATTTAGCAATAAGTTCATTAAGGAGAAAATTTCAAGAATCTTAAATACATAAAATATTGCCAATCTGAGGATTATTTCGACAAAACTGCCAAACTTCAGAATTATTTTTCTTTTAGAAAATGTACTTTATATACCTTTCAAGTTCTTTTTAATCCATATGGCAACATATCTACTGTGATCTGCAAAACACATAAGCCCATTTACATGTATATTCAATAATACACATGATAATCAAATGACATTATTTAACATGAAGGACACATAGTTATTACTTTTATAAATGATAAACGGTTTGATAGGCAGCAAAGGTTTGTCAGCATCACTGTATTATCCAGAATTTGAACTAAAAGAAGGTTCTTAATGAAAAGATTACACATAAAATCACATAATTTATCCATATATTTATTTCTCAATACAAGAAAATTGTATTTGAACATTAATTCCAGCACTGTGCCACATATATGTTTTTGCAAGGCAAAATTACACTGTGCTTAACATTTTACAATGGCAAAATGTGGCTTAGATAAAATGTTCTTTGATTACCTCTAATGTTAAAAAATTTAAAAACTTAGACATGTACTTACCTCATTTTTAAAAGAATAGCATACAGCATCCCAATAGTTGTTGATAAAATTACAAAAAGTCTGTAAAGTTGATCTTTACTGGATTACAGGTCACTTGATGAGTAGACTGAGCCCTCCGCACTCACGCCAAAATACTCAATTCAAATAGAAACCCTGAAATGTGCGCTCTGGCAAAGATAAATATTGGTCTTCTACCAAGTAGAAATAAAGAGGTGACTGGTGAATCTGAGGTAGCTGTTCCTCAGAAGCACTGGATCTTCAGTGAGGCCTCTCTCTGTGAGTTCCCCTATCCCAGGAGCGCTCCTCGAGTGAAGGAAGGGCGCCTCCACTGCTGAAGCAGCCATCAGCTCTGAACCCATTCACATTTGCTCCACTGCTGATGCCCACGCCACCCTAGTTCACACTGGATATCTGGGTGAGTCACTCCCCACAATGAATCTCTGGGGATGGAGGGCAGGAAGTCTTAAAGACAGAATGGTTCCCAGCTCTGCTTCTCTCTCTTTCTCTTCTGCTTCTGCGCTCTTCCTTGCTTAGGCCCCAGTACCCAGGGCATTCTCTATCAACTAGCTGCTTGCCTACCTTATCTCAGAACTGCTTTCCAAGAAAACACAGCCCGCTCCAGAACCAAACTTTCTACAGAGGACTTCCATTTATCCTGAGAATTACCTTCTGTATTGTGGCACATGTTAATGTTTATCTCACAAATAGATAAGAACAGATTCACTATTCATAAATCCAAGAAATACAAAGAACATTCCAAATTCTTGAATATCATACCTCCTGCTGCTAGGGCAAAGACAGGTCAAATGTATTTGTTTATGTCTGATTTATCCATGAATCTATGTAACTTATACTGTGTATCTTTCATTTCATTTAGGATGCAAGCAAAGTTTCATCAATTCCCTTCCCGTGATCTTTACATCACTTTGAGAGAGTTATTTATCTAACTCTATGTGATCACATTGTTTTGAAATTTTTCTGTTGGGATTTACATTTGTCACAATCATTATGGAAATTGTCTAATGCATTTTAGACTCTGAATAAAGTAGTTTACTTTAAAATATACAGTGAAAAATGCAGTGAAAATTCTAGATTTTTTAAGTATTCATAGATATGATAGGGCAGAAGTAAAAAATTTTAACAAGATAGAGAGGAAAGCTAACAATTATTTTCCTTTGCTTTCTTCAGGTGTATATTATCCCTTTCCCTGGCCAAAATAAAGGGCATTATAAACCACTTTTAAAAGGCCTTTAAAATACCTTTGTTTAAAATCACAGTAAAAGACATTATATAACACATTTTGTTTTGAAAATATATGTAGTTGTGACTTTTATAGAACACAGATGTACGCATCTATTTCTATCATCTATTAGTCAGCTGCAATTACAGTTCTTTTTAAAACCATATAGTTTAAGGCAAACGTCAACGCCTCAAATTTCTTCATTTTATATTGGAAGCAAACAGCATACTTAAGATGCAAAATGATTATTGCAAGGTACTTTAAATATTTTTGACTAGAAAAAATGATCTTGAGACTAATAGACTTGTTAATAAGTTAATATTTGAATGATATATAAAGTTTAAAGTTAGTATATTTTTTCCTAACTCATTCAGATGAACAGTTTTTAATTATTTATTCATGAAATACCTAACAATTGACATTAAACCATATTTTAGTGCTTCTTTTGCTAGCATATTTGATTACAGAAATTAAAGAAGCTTCAAAATATAAGTGGTCTGAGTGCCTGCCTGGCTACCTCAAAGTCCTGAGTTTGATTCCTGGTACCAATAAATAAATAAATAAAATATAACAATTGAAAGACAATATTGGACACATGACTGAACACATTTTTTCACATAACTGTGAAAAAAATAACACAGGCAATACTGTGCTAATGTTAATTATCATAATGTTATCTGTCATCACATGAATTCAGGATTCACTCATCCTGTGTCAGTGTTTAGCGAAGGTAATTCAAGTGCTCTACTTCAAATAAAAGCAAGTACTGTTTTAACAACAAATACAAACATTTTGTAGAAGGTGGCATTTAGTTTATTCTAAAATTTAAGAAAAAAACATTCAATACTGGTAAAATATAAGTCCCAAGAATAAAAAAGTATAATGATAAAAATCACAAAGTTGTTTATAATACAAACATGTGGTATACTGAACTTAGTAGCAAAAAAAAGAAAAATAAAAATTCAACATTATTATATTTCACACATGTATTTATGTTAACTAAATTATTATTTGAGAGAACATAACTTGCTTAATAAAGCAAAAATATCTATACAATTGAAAAGAAAAACATTTTTGCTACCTTGTCTTTGTACATTTTCTCTGACAATTATTTGATCTGGTCATTAAAATATTTAATAAATTATATTTCAGAATAGGCTATTACTCCACTCATGTTTTAACTTTTGGAATTTCATATTCAATCTCATCACTTTTCATCATCTGATAGTTTTTTCCCTGATTTTGACTAAAAGCAGAAATTGAAGCTAAATCACCAAATGATCTATATTGCAATCAAGATCATGTTTCAATTTAATATTTAGCAGTTTCAAAGAAAATCTCACTTCTGGGGTATTACTACACAGAAGTTCCATTAGATAATACCATAAATGCACAATGCTATTCTTTGTACAATAATCAAACCAATAAAAGGCATTTTTTTGCTTAAAATAATCAGGATTAAGAACCTTTTTTGTTTATGTCTTGTTTTGAGTAACTAAAGGTAATTATACACAGAATAACCATTATTGTTTTTCTCTTATTATTTAGTTATGAATACTTATTTTATTTTTTTATAAAATAAAACAAATTCCTATTATAGAAATTACTTGGATTTCAGCCCCAAATATATTTAGTCTTTGGAATTTCACTTGTCAATACACTTTTTATTATCTTACCCCTATAAATGTAGGCAGCATGGAAGTATTAGAACAAAGAGAAACATGTGATAAAAACTGTTAATTCAGATATCCCCTTTAGTCATAAAAAGTCTCTAAATTAAATCTGTCAGCTAACAGTACAGATAAAGAAAGTGGACCAGACACTAAGATTCTCAAACAATGTACATTAAAGTGCTATCTATGCTTTCAACAAGACAGCATTCACGAATCATATGAAATGAAAGAAAGCGATTTTGAACTTTGTTTAAACCTGAGATATTTGTGATCACCTGGAATGAATGCCTAAATAGATAAGCTAAATCAATGAGAAGGGAGAATCATCTTCAATTGCAAGGTCATCTACACAAATGGCAACTTATTATGGTAAGAAATTGACCTACTATGAATGATTATTGACAGAAAAAATCACTGTTTTTTTCTAGATCTCCAAGAAATGCATGGACAGTCTTAAACCATAGTCTCTTTTAGTGGGTGAGCCAGTAGGAGAAATTCTTCATCTCTTGTGTCTTATAATTACTGAGGCATGTTCAAAATGTGGATGTTTAAGTTTAAGAAAGAATTTCTTACAGTAAAAGACACACTGTTATTAATCACCTGCAAAATAACCCCTTTCACTTGAAACACATGTATCCCCTTATTCTTGCCACTTCCTTTTTGTTTTCTTTGTCACTTTCTGAAGCAGTTTTGGAAGACCTCCTTTCTGACCTTATTTGAACTGTTACAGCTGGTTCTGAGTCCTGCATCAATTCAGATCATTTACCTTTCAAGTTAATTCTTATTTTCTGCAAGAGCCATAAGTCACGTGGTCCCACACCCAGTGAATAAGGTAGGAGAGAACACACCATACTATTTTTCCAAGACTGATTTTATGCTCAATGGCACTTGACCCCAGCCTTCACTGTATTTTTTATCTTGCTGAGTAAAGACACTTACAAAAGATGACTGACAGCACTGCTTCATTATGTGGCAAGAATGATGCCAGAAACCTGGTCAAAATGAGTGAGAAATGTTTTCAGAGGGACCAGTGGCAATGTGTTTTAAACTGTAATTTTTAAAGATTTGCCATATGCATGATCAGGCTTTGTATTAGAAAATGTGCTAAGATGAAACAAAGGTAGTTAAAGGAAGAGTTTGTGTAAGAAGAGAACAATAGAAAACAACTTAAATTTTAGAAAAATAAATTAGAAAAAGAGACAAAGCACAATTTTATAGTAGCTTTTCCTTTTGACATTATAAGCCTTCTAATTTTTTACTCTTGTTAAATGATACATAAGAAACTATTCAGAAAATTTCAGTTTTTTTTTTTTTTAAATTCCCTTTTGAAAAATGCCTGAAAGTAGCCCTGAAGCAAGGCCAGCAGATTGTTGTAACTGCTGGTTTCAAAGAGGAGCCTAAAAAGAATTCTTTCTGTGATCTGTTGGCCATTTCAGAACTTTGGAAATGGAATGGTCAATTCATCAGAAAGAAATAGCAGGTGGATATGGCGGATTTTAGGGGGACTGCAGGGGAGAGACCCTGGCGCCTCGGGACCTGCACCATGCGGTTGACTTGGGGTGCCGGGAGAACAAGGAGCTCCTCCCCTCTCTGGGGGGCAGCTGAGAGTGTGGCAGACTTTCAGTGGCCTGAAGGAGAGCCTGGCACGTGGGACCTGCAAGGTGTGGTTGACTCAGGGTGCCAGGAGAATAAGGAGCTCCCCCCTCTTCGGGGGGTGCGGCTAAGAGTATGGCAGACTTTCAGGGGCCGAAGGAGAGAGACCCTGGCGTGTCAGGACCTGCACCATGCAGTTGACTTGGGGTGCCTAGAGAACAAGGAGATCCTCCCCTCTCTGAGGGGTGGCTGTGAGTGTGGCCAACTTTTGGCGGCCGAAGGTGAGAGGCCCTGACGCATTGGGACCTGCATGGTGTGATTGACTTGGGGTGCCAGGAGAAAAAGGAGCTCCTCTCCTGGGGGGGGGGGTGGCGTCTGTAATCCTGCTGGCTGAGAATCAGACATCTCATGTCGTCCTGACCCCCGTCCCGTGTTCCCTCTCCCCCTCCCCCTGCTTAGCAAGTGGGAGCCAGTGAACTGGACATCTTGTGAAAAGATTGGCTATGTTATTTAGTATGAGCTCCCCATATGCAAAGATAAGAACAACCATTTGGAAGAACACAAGAGACGATATGACAGATAGTGAAGATCTCTGGCTGTCTAGCTTTGAAATTTATGCTTTCTTATGTCCCGTTCTGTTCTGTTTTGTTATGTTTAATTTTACTCCCTTTTAAAATAAAATTTTAAAAAATTTTAAAAAAAGGAAAATACCTGAAATGCCTCAGTATGTACACAAAAATTCTCCAAACATCTGTATTTTCTGTTTCACTTATCCAGAACACTAGTTCTCATTACATTCATAGAGAAGAGTCAAAGGGAAGATCTCCAAAAGTTGAGGCTCATGTGAGCTCAACAATCTTGGCAAAGTGACTACAATTATAGCTTTAAAAGATTAGATGAATCACCCATTTTATTACTCACTGTGAGTAACTGATTACAGAAACAACCAAAAGAGTAACATATCCTGGTTGTTTATACTGATGTCTCATCGAAATGTACTATAAATAACCTGAGAACTTCAGCTGAGATGACCATTTAGAAGATAAAAACAATCTTATCTTAAATTTAATTATGCAAAGTTGTGTTGACATATCTGATACATAAATATCCTACGTTATCTTAAACATAATCTTTGAGAAGTTCCAATTTTATTTACACTTTACCTTTCATAATTAGTCTGTGAACCAATAGCTCAGTTTGTTTTACTGATCCATATAAACCCTCCGTTCTATGTTTTTGCTTTATATCAATAAAACACCAAGCCTACTCCTAAGGACTCTGATGTGTGTTTTTTAAGAGTTGAAAACAATGCCTGACAGATGTCCCAGTGTTCCCTGAAGAAGAGTTTCTGACATTTGAGGAAATATGCAGTTTTCACATACTCTTTTATTTATATTTGCTACTGCAGAAATATTCTGTGAGAAAGCAAGTAACAAAGATGTCCTATGTCTGGCATAGTAGTGTGAAGTTTGACTGCACAATCTTGAAAACCATGTTACCTTGGAAGCTGACATGTGGTTCCATTCCTGATGTCCTGTTTAGGGATCTGTTATCTTCAGTTGGCTGAGAAAGACTGAAATTATCAGGTCCCTTTGGTTCATGATTCAGGCAAAACCAACACCCATAGAATAAATAGAATTTAAGAATGAATTTCTTTACAAATGTCTGTTGGGAAATAATAGCATTCCTCTAAGATGTGCCATTTCATACGTATTTGTAAAATGACTTAGAAATAAACCAGGACACTATTGGGATTGAGATTAGATTTCATGTGCTTAAGTGACACAGAGTGGGAAATTCTCAAGAGGAATTCTGTGTAGCAGGGGTCCTAAAACGAGAGGACATCAACTAACCCTGAAAAGAACCTCATAGACTGTAGTGCACATCATAAATTTAATCAACACAAAAATCTCTATATTGACTGATATTTTTAATGCATAAAAATAGTAAGCATATATATTTTTTCATATTGCGTATTTTATGTCATCTATGTTTTTTAGTATGTTTATTAACAGTAGAAGAGTGAAAGAACAACACATTTTGTAATCACATAGCTCATTCTGTGACTCTTTGAGAATAAATTATAATTGAGAATATAATAAGTTGATCCAGTTTTCCATTATATTGGGAAATAAAAGTTTATATCATTTTAATGTGTGTTGGAGACTTTTACTAGACCACTTTAATTTTTAAGCCTGGGAGGTTAGTATGTCAGACACCTGATTAGAAAGGGACTATCCTCCTCATCACTGAAGATATTAATGTGTTCTGAAATTACAGTTCTCAAGACCTACCAGATGACATAGTTCCTTAGGTCCTGTTGTTACCTGATTTAAAATTATTTTCTTTAGTCACATACAGCCTTCTTCTAAAAGTAATGTCTGCAATTACAGTTGCTAAAAGCAGAGTCTGAGTAATACCCAGTTTTCCCTGGGGAGAAAATTTGCTATATTCCTCCTGATGGAATACTTCCATATATTTTCCAATGGCAAATAGCTCTTTTCAGTTTCATGGTAATGGTCACCTGCAGTGGTAAATGGTGGTGTGTGTGTGTGTGTGTGTGTGTGTGTGTGTATGTGTGTAAAGGTAACTTTAAGTAGGTTTTTGAGGTTGCATCATTGATAAGTACCTCTTGTAGACAGAGGTGCACTAGATGAAAATAAGCTCAGTGTGACAGATTCAAATTTTCATTGATGATTCTTTCCTACTTAGTGCTTTTCCCTCATTATTAATCCGTGTCATCTCCAAAGAGCAGAAGAAGAAAGTCTGCAAGAGCTGCTGTGAAACTAGGCTCAACACAGTTGAGAAACTTCCAGTAGTATTCACTGTAGACTTTAAAGTTGGTGGAAAACTTGGTGTATAGTTCACAATTTTGTGACTATACATCATGACAAGGGCAGAATCAGATTACTGTAGCGACTGCATTTTGAAAGGATTCAGAGCTGTTCAACCTGAGTGCATTTAATGGTAAAGTATTTACAAACTCTCCATCCTCCCTTTACAGGCCTTGCTGTCCGAGGATAATCTTGTACCACATTCACATGCCGAGGACTGTGTGGTCACTTCCAATCATTACACAAGATTCAAGATCCTAAAGCCACATCACTAATTGCATTACTGTCACCCAGTACACAAGCTTCCGCTGTATAGGAGCTTATAAGTTTGTACATGTACTGTAGAAGGTCCTGGCATAACACATAATTATACATGCAATATGACTTAGGCCCTTGGAGATGAAACAGCGCTGATGATATTCTTATGTTGTTTTCTACAAGAGACCACAGAAGCAACACAAAAAGGAAGTTGTCTTTATTGCATAGCTGCCCTTTAGAAAATTATGTCAATAGCTAATTTTAGAAACTTTTCTCTTACAGATGATATTTTAACCAAAAACTATGGGCTGTGGCAGAAAATTTTAATTAGTTTAATTTAAAGAAAGAGAAAAACGTTAAAAGCAAACACCATCTGTTTTCATCATATTTGACTACAGCTATTATAACCAGTAATGACTCCATCCCTCAGAATTCCCCCTTCATTTTGCTCCCCACCCCCAAACCTTAATCAATACCAGCAGAATTTCTTGTCCTGGTCAGCAGAACTAGTTGCCTCCTTTCCCAGCACATTCCAAACCAATGTTCTAGGTTTTATGATGGTTCTATTGTTGAAATTACAATTATTGAATATTATGCAGTAGTGTTTAGAATAAAGTATTGACGTTGGAAAAGAGTGGAAATTAGTAGCTAACTCAACACCAAATGATTGAAGTGTCACGCCAGCCTCACTGTGACGTTAGTGACTAGACCTGCATGTCCCAGTCTAGTAGTGTAGGGTTCTGTCATAGTTTCCAGGGTTATAAATTTCAAATACATATTTGTCTTTTACTGATTATTCATACTGAACAAATAATATGTCTCTTCCATGCAGTTTCACTATCAGTCACAGGGTCAGACTCTTAGTATTTCTACTGGCTCTAATTACAGTAGTGAAAAAGTCATAGATCAGACATAGATCTGGAAATATGTAGAGATCTAAATGGACCACCTACTGCGTATGAGTCAGAGACACAGTGATACATTCATGACTGTTTCTTGAGATAAATGTCTTCTTTCTTCAGATAGTTTTTAGATATATATGAGCAGAAATAAAATTTTGAGAATGAGCCAAATTATTAAAATTAAATTCAGTAAAATATTTGGAAAAGTCATAGGAAACTTGAACTAAGAGAAAAATAGCCTGGTTATTGAATGATATTTCACACAACTAGTTCACATTAATTTTCATCAAGAATAAGAAAAATAAACATAATGAATAATATTTATTTATAAGTTAAGCTTTTTTATTTGTGGGTTATGAAATTAATGAATACTTTGAATACATTTAGTGAGAGCATTTTCATTGTTGTCAACCCTGAAAGTTCACACAAATACAGACATTCATTCTTATCCACTTTGTACACCACCTATAGAGGTAGGAAATAAAATATTTTAGTTTGTATAATTCCTTTCAGGGTCTTTTAAAGTAATAATTTATACAAAACCCATAATCCAGGTGATTTCAGGTTTGTAAATTCACACTAATTTTATTAAGTCATATTTTTACCTTTAATTTCAAATTGAATGATAAGTCATTGGCCCTTTTGGGTATTGCTCATTATTTTAAAAACATGTACATTCTAAAGTACCACAAAACATCTTAGTATGGTGATAATTTATTAGTAATGACATTATGTTTACTAGTTCCATAAACAACAAACAACATCAGCAGTATCACATTCTGATTTATGATCTGTACTCAAGTACTCACTGTTTCCAGAGACTATATTTATGCCTCTGAAAGATTAGGTTCTTCCACTTTATTACATGGTTGAGTAAAATATTTTTTTCCTCAGACAAATTATAGAAAACACCACAAAAACTGCCAAAATTATGGCCCCAGAATAATCACTATAATCTTTGTCATGTAGGCAATACATTTTATTTTTGTGTTGAGTGTTATTTTTGAGAAGTGTCATTTAAATGAGTGGAAAACAAAAATAAATTTAGACAAGATGCAGAGCTTCAATCTGTTTTGCAATAGCAATGTTGTGGATTAAATAATATACCAGTGCAAATGTAATCCAAGCATACACACACATAAACAAATTGCAGCTACTCATCACTATATAATCTTCCACAGTAATTACCAAGGGGAAAGGAAAGTATTTGATCAAATTTCCCACAAAGACCCACTATCTTCATCAGCAAACTTTGAAATGTGTATGTTGTATCTTATTTCTCAACAGAAAAATTATAATTATTATAAGTGATATTGGAACAAAGATTTAAATTGGTATGTACCTCAATTTAAGGAAGTCAGGTGATATCTACAACAAATAATGTAATCCTTAAATGCGGAGAAGACAGAGCTATTAACATTCTACTCAGCAACTTCATTATCCTGAGAGATTGATAATGTTTTGCTAAAGCTACAGTGGATCATGAAATTGCCAGAAATTTTGAGTCTTCTGTAGCTGTGACAGAAGGTCAGTGTTCAACAACAACGTAAATGAAGTTAACTTCTCTGGCCTTTGTTCATGTCACCCTGCTACTAATAATAAAGCAGAGATAAACATTGAAGATTTAGACTTGAATATTCTGTGTTTATTCAACTTGTAATAAAATTATGATGTTGTTAAGGCAATTGACCTCTATTCCCTCACTCCTCCTTGCTTCAACTAAAAATTCAAACTATCACTAAAAAGTATGATTTTAAAGATTTTTAATATGAACTTGACGATTGAACAAGTAAAGTATTTTGGAGTTCAGTTTTACACTAGCTAGTGCTATCTTGTTTAAAAATTTTAAGTTTTTTAGGCTCACATATACATGGGAATTTAATTTTTCCTTTTCCCATTTGTATATGTTTACAAAACTAAAACTAAATAAAAACTAAATGTCTGGTTTTTGCTTCACCTTTCTCTTCTCTCCATCCTGTCTCCCCCATCCCCAGCTCCCTTCCCATCCCCACAGCATCTATATCCCTATTTCCCTTCATCTTGTTTTTAATTTCTTTTGTAGGAAAGCAAAAAATGGAGGAGTAGGAGTAAAGAACAGAGCAGAAGAGTTAGCAACTAAAAATAGGCAGTCTGCATAGGATATAGTAAATGTTATTCATTCAAAACTATATTTGTAGTGAAAATCTTATACATAGACTAAAAAGTTTAGAAACAGAAAATAACAATACTTTTTCTGTGCTCAAATCTGCATTCTAAGGAAGTAAAAGTTTAATTTTATTATTTCTAAAAAGTATGTATGATAATTAAATGGAAAAAGAAAAATCAAATTCAGAAGGGATAAGTTTGTTTATCCATAAATGTTCCAAATAATTGATTTTTCTCCACAAAGCAATCAATATTTATAAGTGAGTAGAAATTCTTAAGGATCAATATAGAAAAAAGTAACATGAAGGAAAGTTTCATTTTCTGTTATTTCCCCTACAATGTTTCTTCTTTAAAAAAAACTTTCTTCCTGAATTTTAAAGTTCTTATTATTTTAAATGTATCATATTCGTGAATGTAGAAAACCACACACACATACACACCACACTCACGTTATGGTCAGAGAAAACAGTATACTGTGCTACTCCTCAGGCTCCCTCTCATTGTAAAATATTTATCTCAAAATCATGCCCTACCCTCAGAAATCTCCAAAAATTGGAAAACTACATAAAAACAGCCCAGTTGTGAACTCTCAGCATCAAAATGACAAGTAATATTTGCTTTCTCACTACATGAGCAAACAAAATGTGCTCACAACTGAGGCTCAGATATTAAAATTCTAAGAGCTCTGCTAGAATCGGTTCTATATATATGCAAATGTCCTCCAATGTTGGAGTAGAGGCAATTGACAGCCTGGTGTAGGCTTTGATTCACTTTACCAGAAGATGCTTTTATATTCAATTGTACTTTGTAAAACAAAACAAAACAAAACAAAACAAAGCATGATTAAGAAAGCTGAATGATCATGGAAACGAAGGAGTACCCACACAGAAAGTTTAGTAAGTTAACTCTGTACAAAGCACTGCTTTTGGTTTCTGGACTAGGTCTCCTCTTAACTGTACTTTTCTGTATTGACCTCACATTAGTCCAAACTTATTTTCTGCCTAGAGATATAATCTGCCTAGAGAGATTCAATCTGTAATATCCCAGTAAAGTCTACAAAGGAATATATGCAGAGTCAGAGTTCATGTATGCTACATGAGAAACTTCAACTCTATACCACCTGTACCTGTGTAGAGAAGTCACCTTCACTGTAAGAATATTAAAAAAAAAAAATCCACTAGAAAAATATGACAATTGGTTCAAAAGTTCAGAGTATTCTATGACAGAAATGTGCCTCCTCTTCTATTTGTGTGACTTGATTTTTAATTTATTCATTTTTATTGTGGTTAAGTAAAGTTACTTTTGTCAGTGGTTAGGGTGGGTTTTGCTTTTAGTAGAAATGAAAAGTAAAACTAAAGCATAAATTTACATGATAAATACTGTAATTGGACATTTAGAGGAAAAGTAAGAAAGGATTCCAGTTTTTATAGCTGGAGCAGGCACACGGTAATACATGCACAAAGTCAAGATGCCATATTTTAAGGATTGGCTTTTGGATTAGGATTCAGTTGATTATTATAAGTCCTAGTGTTATTGTTCTAGAATCTTCATTGCTGAGAGATGATCTTTCTAGAAAAGAATTCTGTCTGCAGTGGTGGTGGTCGTGTGAGCCTCCACCTTTCCTGGAATCCAGTTATCAGAGTTTTCCTGGAATTCAGTTATCAGTAGCTGAAGGCTTCTGGGAATAACTGAAAGTCCCTGTAGACCACTTGTCTTGCTATTTTCAGTCTTGAATGGGGATGAAATACTGTGAATTCAGTCAACGTTGTCCAACTGGCCACTAGACAGATACTCTCTAAATGATCCTTAAAACTCTATGCAGCTGAGAAGAGATATGACTAAACATTTATAGTAACAAGGATACAAAATGAAATAGAAACTGTACTCTGCTTTTGATCACCTATTGAATATCTGTACATCCAAGGGAAGAACCAATGCTCATAGCACAAATTGTTTTTAAGTCCCTGACAATCCCAGAAGAAAAAATGAATCATTTTTTTAATGAGTAGGTAAGACTTAGGATTCTGCCTGTTCCTCATCCCCACAGTAGTTCACTACTATATCATGGCTGTGTCAGTTCCATCTTATTTTAAATTATGAAAATACAAAGGTTTTAGAAACTACAAAGTTCTGTGTGACTGTAAACTCTTAATGCTACAATTATTGTCATCATTACCACCTGAGATAAACTTGTTGCTTTCTTCCATTGGAAACTACTGACCATACATGAGCAAATTATAGTGAAAACACGAGTGATTCAAAAGCCAAATGCAGAAGAAAGATTATGAAATATAATTTAATTATGTAAAGATGAGTATTTCTAGGCCTAGAAGCGTCTCCAATGATGTAATGCAAAATCTTATGTTCCAGTAGCATTAAAAGGTGGTTTTGCACATTCTGAAATTTGATACAAATACTGTAGAAGAATATCTACACTGCTAAGTCAGCAAAAATACACAAAATATCAGCATCCATGTTAAATTACTTTAAGAAAAACAGAAAGCAGCATACTTTAAAGCAAATGCAACACACTGAGGAGTGACCACAGAGCAGGAACTTCCCTAGTGTGCTCATGTGTGCCTGTGACATCGCCAGTAGACAGGTGTTAGCATCTGAAATGTTTTCCAGATGAAAAAACTAGGCTACTGCTTTAGTCATATTTATGCTGCTGGGACAAATTCTCCGACATACACAGTCTAAAGAGGAATGATTTTAGAGGTTGTTGTGGTCAGCTGAATCTATGCAGAAGCATCGTGCCTAAAGAGAATTGTGGAGCAACGTTTCTGAACCCATGGCACCAGGAAGCAGAAAGCTGAGAGAAACCTAAAGAAGAAGGGAGTATGGATCAGATAACTGCCCCCCGCCCTACCCAGACACACCCAAAGCAAGGAAAACAGCAGATATCACCGATATATTGAGAAATAGTAAGCTGATGTCAAAAATGAGCAGCAAGAGAAGATACAGAAGATTTTATTCCAGTGGATAACATACGAAATGCAGAATTAGGTCTAACTTATCCCCTAGGCTTCTCTCAAGCACTCAAATTGACAAGCCGGGTATATCACGGGTATATTAAGTAACCAATCCAAAACTATACAACTAAAGATCAAGTAAATAAGACACTGAGAAATAGAAAAGAGATCTTTAAAAGACTCCAAATTACACATTTAAAGTGCTGAGTACAGAAATTCACAAATTTCCAGTGTTCGGTAAATTCTTAGTTGTTATTCATCTTCTGTTATGCCTGGTTATAGCCCAATTATTATTGTTGTTACGTTTCCTTTGATAAAAAGATATACCAGAGACTTATACACAAAAACTTAGCAAGAGTTATAAAAATGTGAGCCAAAATACATAAGTGAGAAACTTTCAAACATTACAGGAAAATGTAAGTGCAGCTCAAATTTGTTTCCAATTTTTCACTCCTGCATGTGAAATTTTGATGAAGAGATAAATTGGATCCATTTTACAACTTTTCTATAGTACGTCTCTCCCAGTTCTTCAACCAACACCATTGCAAATTTATGTTAGTATCTGGCTGTAAGGAAAAAGTTGCATGAAACAGAAGAGATAGTAGGCAAAGAATAATTTGAACAGACTTTGTCTATGAATATGTATTTTGTAAAAGAATAATACAGTATTTATGAGAAAAGTATGAAAACCAATAGAGGCTTGGTTTAAAAAAAACAAGGAAAACAATAGATAATGAAGCAATATCACTGATATATTGAGAAATTGTAAGTTGGTGTCAAAAATGAGTGGCAAGGGAAGATACAGAAGATTTTATTCTAGTGGATAACATTAAATGCATAGTGAAATATCCACAAAAGTATAGTAAAAATTATCAGCTAATATTGCAATAGAAAATGAAAACTTTAAGAGTACAAAAACAGACATCAAATCTCTCTGTTAGGCATAGTGAAAAGGCAATCTGGTGGTACACAGTTTTCTGGTAATAATGTATATTTGAAAATTAATAATTCTGAAGTCATATTATTTTAAATCTGAAGGCTGCAGGCCACACTGCTCCTCAAATGGTGGATCAAATAACAAAGATTTGCTGTTTTTGTTATTGTTCTTTTAATCTCTTGATTGTTCTTTATTCAATTTGGAAGGAGGAAGAACTTAGAGAAGACTGTTACTTAATCAAATTTATTTCACCATTTGATAGCTATCAATAACTTGACTCTATTAAGAACAAGGGACAAAACGCAATTATTGCATTCCTGTGCTGAGCCACCGTGAGTTTTGTAAATTGTGCCGAATTTTGTTTTTTCTCACACATCTATTAATCTCTCATGCAAATTTCATTGCCTGTTGTCTTTTTGGCTAAACTATCTTTTATTCTTTTTCATCTTTCAGTATATTTAACTGGAACTGACTTAAAGGTTAAGATGAACAGAGGATGTAAATTTATATTTATTCAAGTTGAAAAACATGAAGATATTGGTGAAGATGGGAATCATACAAACATACATTTAAATTTCTTCTGCCCTTGATAACTTTACATACTTGAATAAACTCCATGCCTCAGTTACTTCATAGGCAAAATAGGAAAGTGAGTATAAATGCACATTTTGTCTATGTGAAAGAATTTCAGGGGACACTAGAGAAAAGACAAAGTGTGGTGGAGTGTGCATACATATATTAAAGCATATTGAATATATTTTATTCATGCACTGATTAAATCTCTGCAAATCACCATCTATATACTCATAACAACTTTCACTAATACACAGACTATTAAGTACACTCATCCTTTCTTACATGTATTAAAGTAGTTCTTTATTTAACTTCCATAGAAATCTTTTGAATTTTGACAAGCTAGTGGATTGGCATGAACTGGTAAGAATAACCCACAGAATTATCCATGAGTTTTACCTGAGGGAAAAATTGGCTAAATCACAGAATGAAAAAGTCAGTATGGGTCATGAAGAACCTTCTACTTATTCATCAGCATAACTAATGCAGTACTTGTTAACTAGGCAATATTACTATGCACATTTTCCCACTTATAAACAAATAAGTTGAGGTTTTACAAGTTACAAATGGGATGACACAGATATTGATTTGAATCCAGGACTGAGTGCAAAATTTATGCTCCTAATTAATAAGCCCATTAATTCTAAGATAATTGCAACTTCCATTATGTATCTTTAATGCTATTCTAAACTTGCATGAGCACGTGTGCATATGCATACATGAGATCTTGGACAGTTGGTATTTTTGTTGCCCTGGATTCCCTTTCACACTCTTTCCATGAGGTACCCTCAGTTGCCCTATAGAAGCCCTATTCCCTCTTATTATCCCACTAGCAGTGGTAAACTAAAGTATGTTTTGAATCAAAAAAAGAAGCAAAAGCCTTGCAAATAAGAGTCTCTAATGTGTTGCTTATTAAAAGATATTGTCCACTATTTCTTGGAGAATTCAAGGTTTATTGGCTGCTGTGTACACTACAGTGCAAATTATGTATTTTTCAGGTGGTGCTGTTTAATGGGTCGGATCAGTACACTAATTAACCAAAACAACAATTTTTTCAAGTTTTCTTTTCTCCGTTTCAATTGAGCTAATCTATTGTAAATGAAGTTTATATTCATATGTGTTTTAGACTGCATTCTGTTCTATTAAATTATCAATCTCTACTTGAACCAACTGTACAGTTAGTTTCCTATGTTTTATAATACTACACAATATCCAAATTTTTTATTTCTTCAGTTTTGCTTTCCATATAAATTGTTTTTGCCATTGTTGACTCTACTTTTAATATACATTTAAAAATAAACCTGTCACTTTTGACAAATTTCCAAATGGAATTGTTGATTGAGTTTGGATCAAATCTGTGAGATTTTAGAGAAACTGACAGCTCAGTAATACTGAATCTCCAAACTATTAAAATATGATTCCATTTATTTATAATATATATAACCTCCCAATAATATTTTGCAGGTTGTGTAGATAGGTTTTATATACTTTGTTAAGTTCATTATATAGCATCTATTTTAATGCTGTGCAAATGATAATATTTATTTTTATTTTCACATGTTTGATTTTGTTATATAAAATACTATTAAATTTTCCATATGAATCCTATACTGAAAATTATATTACATTCTAGCTAAACATTAAAAGTATTTCTGTAGACCATTAGAGATTTTCTAAATACAGTCACTTCATTTGTGATTAATGAGTTTCATTTCTTCTTTTGCAATTTTAGAAACAGAAATCCTTACCTTATACCATACAATAAAATATCAATTATAAATGTGAATATATGTATTAATAGAAAACATTCTATTTTCCCATGTTCAGGAGAAATTTGTAATGTATTACTTAGGATTGTGTGTTGTAGAGAGTTTGTATGTATGCATCACAGTATGACTTCATTATATTTCTGGGATGTCTAAATAAAAAATGGGTATTCATTTGTATCAAATTATTACTTTGGTTCCATGGAAATGATATGATGGTTTTTGTAAAGTTGGAATAATTTCTGTTGAAATAAAATCTTCCCTTTTGCTGGAATAAGATTGCTAGGGTCACGCTTGCTAGTCAGGGTTGGAGGGTGTGTTGGTTGTGTATGGATATGCACAGAGCTTTGAAATTGCTGGCCTGATTCCAGGGCACACAGCACCTGGGTCCACTGTGACTCTATCATGGGCAGGGTGACAAACCTAGGCGGTCATCAAGTGTGTGGCCATCACTGCAGTATTCCTGACTCCCAGCTCCTCCCGTGCCACAACATACCTGCTAGGTTTGTATATCTGTCTATTTGTGTGGCTCGCCCTAGCTGGACCATTTCAGGCTGCTCAAGCAGACAAGAATAAACCCTATGTCAGTTCTAGGGTTACCAGCACGAAGGATGTTTCAGGGCTAACTCTGGGTGTGTCTCCGCTGTGAGGTGGCCTCAGTGAGTAGATATAAACTTGGTGAAGTGAATACCATTGGGCCCAATATCCCTGGGAAAAAGCAGAGTTGATTCTGAAGCCTTGCTGACCTTCATGGAGGTGAAATATACCCTTGGGATCTTGCTAAATTGGTACTATGTGGTTGTGAGATGAGCTCTGGACACATACAGCGTTCATTTGATTCTCCTCTTACCCTGCCAGGCCCCATCCAAAACTTTTTACTTTAAGAGCAAAATCAGATGAGGGGTTGATTCACTGAGGAAGAAGTTATCCCTTGAAAAGGCTAAAATGATTCTTGCACCCTGTGTACCATGTACTATTCTGCCAACTTCATCCACTGGATGTTAGTAAATAAGACAGAGGTGTTTTTCTTCTCATAATTTACAATTATCGCTCAAGTGCTTGGACTAATGAATAATTTTAGGCCATTGCCAATCAAGAGGTTCTTAGAAAACTTATTTATTTCTTCTGAAATATCTGCTTTGGATTTTTGTAGCTCTGTATTTTTAAAAAATGAACCATGAAGGCCAAGGATATAGCTCAGCAGAACGGTACCTACCTGGCAGGTGCTAGGTCCTGAGTTCAACTTCCAGTTCCAAAAAAATTTTTTAAACATGCACCAGGAAAATGTGTGCAAGTGTGGGCAGAGGCTGAAGGGAGGTCTACTGATCTCCTCAGTAAGGAAGACTCCTAACACTTTCCAGAGATGCGTATCTATTTACTTTTTATTTTGAAATTTTATTGTTTTATCAAAATCAAGTGCCTAGATGAAGATAGAATTTTGGTTTGAAAAATAGGGAACAGGATGTGTTTCCTGAACTTCCTAGTTTGTTTACCCTACTCATGAGATTAAGCAATGTGCACACACACGTACATGTGCATGGACGTGTGCACACTCACACACACACAAATGCAGTCTCCTCAGCATGCTGTACCTGAGGTCTCGTGGCGGCATGGAGTATCTGAATCTCATTACAAAGAGGGCCCACGGTAGAGTTAAAACTGCACATTACCTATTTTCGCGCCTCCTAGGCCATTGCTTGGCCAACAGGCATCACGAGTTTCTGTCACTTTGCATTAGGGAGTTTCTGGACAGTGAACGATTTTTAGGAACACAAAACTCTCCAGTAAACAACTGCATTTATTAGCTTAGAAGCCGTCCCAACAGCATTCTCACCTGAGATGCCATCTCTAGTCCATACACGTGCCACAAGGTGGAAAATTCAGTTGGTCACAAGCTTGAGATGTCTTGTTATCCAGTGAACAAAATACCTACTTGATAGCCAATCACTCTATATATTTGGAACTAAATGTTTTGGTAGCTGTTCCTAGAATCTAAGAAACGGGACAACAGTGATGACAGAAGTCCTTCCTACTAGGTCAAGGTGACAGATGAGGAAGAGGGGTCTCTCATTTCAGACCTCTTTGACTGTGTCAGGAGACTTTGCTGTCCTGTGCAGAGCTGTGCAGCAGGGGGCAAGTGGGGATTACAGCTCCTGAACCTCCACACACTGCTGCTGCCCTAGTGAGACTTTACTTCATCATTTGAAGACACAAAGGCCCGCTGTGTGGACCCATGGTAGGTCTAAACTTCGAAAGTGTTTGAGATTGAGGACATTTGAAACCTGCGTCTAAATTTTCTGATATAAGCAAAAACTCACTTGTAAAAGTTAAACTAATGAGAGGAAAAGGTTGTTGGCTTGGGTGCAAGAGCAAGGGTGTCCCTGATTTGGTGCTGGAGGAAAACAGTGGCCCTGAAGTGAGGGCGAAAATGCAAATTCTGATATGGGAGGAGAACTGAAAATCTGGCTGAAATAAAATCTAGTGTTGAGGTAGCGTGCGAGGGGAAGCCAGAGTAACCCTGCTTGAGGTACTCCCCTCACCAGCTCACTCCCAAAATCACATCATCTTGGGACAGGATCAGGCTGGGGAACCAGACTGAACCCTCAGTGATGACACATTAAATATGCTCTCAGCTATTCTGTTTCCTGACAGGCAAAACAAATTGAGACATTTCCAACCCAGGGATTCAGAGAAACTGAAGACAGAAGAGGGCAGAAATAATCGCCACACACCTATAGACTCACCTACTGTTTTAAAAAAGAATAGCACTGCAGTACTAGTGAGAAAGGACCCATGGCTTGTTATATATATATATATATATATATATATATATATATATATATATATATATATATATATATATATATATATATATATATATATATATATATATATATAAAAGGTTTGAGCTCCAGTGGGAGCAAGGCTCTTGGGAGAGAGATTTATCCAACACAGAAAAAATGAATTAAGTAATGAAAAGTCACTCATTTCTACCACATATAACAGGAGTGTTACATACAGAAGATACAGCTCTCTACCCACAACTGCCGCCAGTTTCTACAAGGGAGCCCAGCACTCC
>PVJX010027129.1:0-25125 GCA_004027295.1 Dolichotis patagonum | reverse complement strand
CACACACACACACACACACACACACACACAAAATCATAGCCTGAGAGATGGACACAGTGAAAGAAAGCCTAGGATTTTACACCTTCCAGGAGGTGACAATAAATCCTAAAACTGTACAGTGGCAGGGGTGAGGTAAACCTAGGATTAAGTCATTTGCTTTGTACAACATTCTTATTTGTTGGACAACTTACACTTGCTAGTTCAGAGCATACTGTACCCAGAGCACAGCCACCCCAGCACGTCAGATGCCTACAGATAACATAGGAGCTGCAAGCCAAGTAGTTTCAGAGAAAACAAAACTCAGTGAATACTACTGTCACGTGAAGAAACCATAGAACAGATTTCATTTTTTTAAGTAGTTCAGAGGGAGTGCCGAGCTACATACCCAGCCACGTTAATTTTTGCACGGCGGGAATAACGGGGCCTCACTGAGTTGCCCAGGTTGGGTTTAAAACTTGTAATTCTCCTGCCTCAACCTCTTAAGTAAATTGGATTACAGGCACGTGACACCATGCCCAGCCCATTCTGAACATTCTTAAAAGCTACAGTAAATCAAATATGGCTGACCACGATCAAAGCCCTAATATTTTCTGAGCCTTCAGTGCCTCTGTACCTGGAACACAGCAGCATCATGGAAGTTATTATTTTTTGGAGGGGCAGGAAGATTGGTGATTAAGAGGCTACGTAACCATACACATATGTAAATAAGATAATAAATTTGTAACTTAATTAGCTGTTCAGAATCCCTTTTGCCAAAAATTAATAACTTTCAGACTGATTAAACAAAAGAGGATTCTGCTACTCAGATGCTGTGAGTTGGTGAAAACGCTGGTTTTGACTATAATTACAGTCAACTTTATTTGATCTCCCAGGCACTTGTGCCTAAGACTCCTCTGTCCAGCAGGAAAAAGCCTCATAGAAACATACCGTGTTTCACAGTGGTAGCTTCCGCAGTGCCAGAGTTCCACCCTTGTAGTTGTCTACTGCCTCCTTTTCATTCTGTTCTTTTTCTTCCAGCCTGGCTTCATCTTCATCGTTATCCTCATCCCTCCTCAGGCTTGCACTTTTGAATGTTTGTTTTTGTCCTTCTTTTGTTCTGAAGCTTTCTTCTTGCCTTTCTGCTCCAGCCTTTCAGAGCTGTTTTTAACCGCTAAGGAACTGCCCTATCTCCATCTCTTCCAGGGCTGAGAGCGAGCCTCTGGGATTGCCTTGGGGTCCCTTTCATTACAAAGCTGTTTGCACAGGACATGGCCAAGAGCACAAAGACGCTGGCTGCGCAGCAGATGGACCCTGGGCCTCCCTGCAGATGCTGACAGCACAGCTTCTTTGATGATCCTGGTGATGAGGGCACTGGGCAGGTTTAGGTCCTTGGGCCTCCTGCAGACACAGGGACCCCAGGCTTCTCTCTCACAGGCCTCCTCTTTTGGCTGCTACCTTGTCCCGACTTACCGTGTCACTACGATTTGACCCTCAGAGGCACCCGTCTTGCCCTACGTTGCCCACACTGTGTCCTGCAGTACCCGGTGCGTCATAGCCCACCTCCTCAAATCCCCAGTGGCTTTAAACTTTTTGCGCTAGATAGTTTTGGCCCACAGGCGCTTCCGTAGAACACCACTGTGCGGGGTCCCTTCTTCCTTAGCTGTATACCATTACTACCTCTGGAGTTTTCCATCTCATCTTTTATGCCCGGTAATATTTGTTTTAAGAAGTTATGTATAACTGATGTTTCGGGAATATATGTTCATAATGTTATCTCTTATTGCTTTTTTCCCTTAATCAACGTGGTTAGGAAACCAGTCTATGAGTTTGTCCTAAGAGGTAAACTAGGATGAAAGACAAAAAGACACAGAATAGTTGGTCTACCATACTGGGAGCAAGGGAGCTCTTGCCTCGGGTGTACAGAGTGCCTTGAGCATTTGGGCCATTTTACTTTTATTCACTTTGACATCGAAGAAGCAATTAGACTAATACAAGATTTATCTGCCTCATAGTGCCTTTTATCATATACCAAAGTAAACAACTAGAGCTCAGCTGTGTTGACTCTTCCTTAGCTTGCAGTGTGCCAGCATGCCTACATTAGGCCAAAGGAGCACAGTTTGCTGTTTTTTCTATGTTGTACTCACAAAGGAGATCAAATAGGCCTTGATCCTCATTATCTGGTCTCCTACAAACATGTAGAGACCTTCTCACCTTTTTCTTATCAGTTTTGGCTTAATGCTAATTTTGTCTAAAAATAGATAAGTTCTCTTGCTTGTTTTTTGCATCCCTGTTGTTCTCATCCATTGATTTTGAATCCATGGGTTTCTTTTTTTCTTTTTTTTTAGTTAAGCGTGTTTTTTACACATATATTTCAATGGTATAGAGTGTAGCGTTGGGTTTTTTCTTGTATTCTTCTAACAGTCTTTTGCTTGTGGAATTGAGATGATTCACATTGAGTTATTACTGAAAGTTACTGAATTCTTCCTGTCCTCCGTTATTTCTCTTTTACTGATTTTCCTTTTTCCCTTCTTAACTGTCCACCTTGCCTTGTATATTCATTCTCTTACACCTTTTGGCATTGTTGGATACTCTTTCTAGGATATCCTTGAGAATATTTGGGAGTGCTAATTTTGTAGTCATTAATTTTTTTTTAAATATTTTTTAAAATTTTATTTAAAGAGAAAAAACAAAAAAGAAAACAACCAAACAGAACAGAAAAAGGGTAGCAGCAATACAGAATTCCAAAGGCAAAAAATAAAAGAACAACAACAAAACAAAAACAAAAACACTAAGAAATTGCCACTTGATAGGTTACATACTGTCATCCTTGGAAATAGTTGTTCAAGTTACAAAATTAAAGCATACAAAGTAGACATTCACACAGTGAGATTGTTAACAGTTCTGCTCAACAATCTAACAAAAACAGTAATATGGTCATCTATCTTACTTAAACGTACATGCAGTTATATGCTTTAGAGCACTTTCTTTTCCCCTCTCTATTATATAATAGAGATATATAATTATATAATTATATATATAATTTATAATATATTATATATATAAATATATATTATAAATTTTATACATATATTATATATATTATAAAATATATATTATAAATTTTTATATATTATATATATTATAAATTTTATTTTAAGGGGGGATAAAATTAAACACAACAAAACAGAACAGAATGGGACATAAGAAAGCATAAATTTCAAAGCTAGACAACCCAAGATCTTTACTATCTGCCATATTGTCTCCCGTTCTCTTCCAAATAGTTGTCCGTATCTTTGCATATGGGGAGCTCATACTGCATAACATATCAATCTTTTCACAAGATGTGTAGTTCACTGGCTCCCACTTGCTAAGGAGAGGGGAGGGACACGGGACATGGGACAGGATGACATGAGATGTTCGATTCTCAGCTTGCATCTCACATCCATGCCCCAGAGAGGGGAGGAGCTCCTTGTTCTCCCAGCACACCGATTCAACCACACAGTGCAGGTCCCAACATGCCAGGGTCTCTCTCCTTAGGGCTGCCAAAAGTCTGCCACACTCTCAGCCGTCCCCCAGAGAGAGGTGGAGCTCCTTGTTGTCCTGGCACCCCGAGTCAACCACACGGTGCAGGTCCCAAGTGCCAGGGTCCTTCTCCTTGAAGCCGCCTAAGGTCTGCCACACTCTCAGCTGCCCCCCAGAGAGGGAGGAACTCCGTGTTCTCCCAGTACCCCGAGTCAACCACACGGTGCAGGTCCCGATGCACCAGGGTCCCTCCCCTGCAGGCCCCCCAAAGTCCACCATACTCACCTGCTATTTCTTTCTGATGAACTGACCATTCCATTTCTAAAGTTCTGAAATGGCCAACAGACCACAGAAAGAATTCTCTTTAGGCTCCTGTTGAAACCAGCAGCTATAGCAATCTGCTGGCCTTGCTTCAGGGCCAGTCATTAATTTCTTAAGGTGCTTTTTGTAATGAAAATATCTGATGTCCCCATCAGTTTTGAAAGATCGTTATGCATGATATATCAAATACTGTTGGAAAATATTTTGTTTTAGAGCCTAAAATGTCTTACTCCACGCTCTTCTGGCATTTAAGGTTGGTTTCGAGAATCTGCTGTAATTACGCTAGGTTTACCTTTATAAGTGATTCATTGCTTTTCTCTAACAGCTTTGAAGTTTCCATCTTGGTGTTGGAATTTTGCAGTTTTGACTAAGATATGTCATGGGGAAGGGTTCTCTGATCAGTTATTTGGTGTTATATGCCCCTTGCTTATCTGTATGTTAAATTATTTGTAAATGCTTGGATATTTTTCTGCTGTTTTTTTTTCTGTAAACCCTTTTTTATGCCATTTGTGCTGTGTTCTGATTTTCCAGTAATTAGAATTATTTTTAGGTTAGTGTTCTTTGCATCTCAAACACTTTGCATCTGAGATACTTCACATCAGAGATACTTTATGGTATCTCTGAAAAACTAGATTCTGACAGCAGCCTCATCTTATAGATGTGACACTCTCTAGACATTGCTTATTTCTGCTGCTAATAATTTCAATAAAATTTCTAATTATTGTATTTCTGTTTGGAGCATCTTCATGGACTCTAGTTTTTTCTAAACTGGCCATACATATTCTGTATCATGTTCTTTAGTTCAGCTAATGTTTTGTTAGTGTCTTCTGGAAACTTGCTGACCATTTTGATTATTCAGTCTATTTTCTGTTTAATTACTTCTTGTTTGAACTCATTGAATACCTTATTGATCTACTTTGTTGTCTCTGTTCATATTGTTTTAAATAATTTGGCCATATAGCCTTTAATTTTCTACCCTACAATGTCCATGCATCAGGTTTGGGAGACCTGGGGTTTGGGGAGTAATTTAGCTTCCTTGTCGTCTCATGTTTCTACTTTCATTAGCTTGTTTTTAAATTTACATTTATTGGTTAATTTAGGTATACATTACGATCACATACATCCTGGGAATTTTGTACCTTTACATGATAGATCTTGATTCCTCTTGTTTTCCTATACCTATCCCCTCCTTTTAGCCCCCTCTTCTCCTTCTTTGTTTTTTTGATGTGCTTTGCTAGTTGATTATAATGGAAGACTTTGTTGCTAGTCTGTGTACCTCTTTATTTAGTGGTGTTTTCTTGGACTCTTTGCCTGTCTCAAGATTCAATCCCTTCCACTGATTTGGGAGTGTAAGATGCAACTTACCTGGCACAGCACCCTGATCTTCACAAATGGACTGCAGTACTCTTAATGACACAAAGGCAATTCAGATGATGGCATACATATGAATTAATAGCAATAATTCTGCTACATTGGCAATAGCAATAAAATTAGCAATAGTAATAGCACGCAAGACAAATTTGATATTTACTGATATGCACTAAGATCCAGTAAAGTGCTATCTTTACTCAGTACAATAGAGATCTATAATTATAAACACTAAGACAAACAAAATATATACAATAAATATCTAACAAATGCACCAACTATACCTCCACTATCAATAGATGAGTATTCAACAGTAATAGCATAGGTTTTATTAACCATCTAAATATTCATAAAGATTAATGGTTATATTAGAAAAGATAAAGAAAGTTGAGAACTGGAGAATGAACAAAAGCAAAATTTGCAAAATTAGTCAATAGACAATAAGGAGAGAAAAGTGAGATATCGAAGCATAAAAGTAAATTAATAGTGTTAAGATAACCAAGATGAACCAACAAAAAACAAAGTAAAATATAGAGGAAAAAATTAAGTAAAAATTTAAAAGGAGAAAAAAGAAAGAAGAGAAAAAAATTTCAAGCTACTAAAACATTGAAAAATATTAAATTAAAAACAAACAACATTTAAAAAGTCTTTTTCATTCCTCTTTCTTTTTGAATGAGTGGTTCCTATCCAGATTTAGTATTTTTGGAATTCATCAAGTCACATTTTTCTCTGCCTAGATTTATGATGTGGGTTGTGAGGTGCCCCGCTGTCCTCTGGAAGCCCCTTTGTCCAAGACTGTCCAAGGTGATGTGTGTGTTTGCTACTTTAGTTCACAGAGAACGCAGTCACACACTGGTCTCTGCTGCATGTAGGCAGCAGGCCGGGCATTTGAGTGAGTTACGAGACTTAGTGCCAGGAACTTCAGATCTAACCTCCTCTGCATGCTACATGTACTGGGGCTGGTTTCTCATCATGGTCCTGTGCCCTTCCTGGCCTGAGTTTAAACTGCAGGAAATCTACATCTAGCCCACACTCTCTTCGCAGTTGTCTCCCGTAGCCAACTCCCGCACAGGCACTGTGGGATAGTAACAGTGGTAACCCTGCTTTGGATTTATTCTGTAGTTGTTCTGTGCATCAGTCTTAAATAATTAACTCCAAATGGCACCTGATTACTTATTGGGAATGTAGTGGGTACTGTGCTGTATATTTTCATGAAGGAGTCACTTTCAGAATAAAACCTTTGAGTGTTTTATAATTTATAACAGCTGTGAACTTTCCCTGAGGATAACCTTTCTAACTGTATCTGCCATTTCTCTGTGGAGTTGCCAACTCTGCAGAACTTACCTTCTGTCTGGGCTACCCTCATCCATGATCAGGTTGGTCAACTTGTGCCTCTGCTGTACTGTGCCAAGGGAACCAAAGCACAGAGAGGTCTTAGAATTGGCCCAAGTGAAAGTCTATGGCGACAAAGCCGGCCAGCGGCATGCACTGCCGGATCAGTTTCCATTCACAGTCCAAGGCAGTAGGTTCTGTCCTTAGGGTTATGATTTCTTTCATATTATCCATAGTTATCTACCATCTGTCAGAGGTTTGAAGACAAAGATATACTTTTCGTAGGGTGGGTCCTAATCCAGAAAGGAGAGGTACTTTAATACAGTTTTTAAAAAATAGAAGAATGCAACAAAATGTTATTAAACAGGACAGCTATGCTAAGTATTACATTCAGTGCTACAGTAGTACAAAACAGGAGTAAATTTTATTTTTTTGTGGGTTAGACATTTGAAATCATTCTCTAATGCCATCTTCCAAAATGAATTGTAATGTCAGATACCCTGTACATGAGACTGTGTGTACAAGGGACATGATTTTGGTGGCATGCAGTGGTGTGGTAAGCTTCAGACTGGAAATCATGATGAGGTTAGAAAATTGATGTGAATGAAAAACAATAGATGAGACAAAAATGTCAGTAGATGAGATATTGTTCATGTTTTTATGTAAAGGATAAAGTGATTAAGACTATATTTGTAGCTAATCATGGTTAGCAGTCTGAACTGAGGATGGGACAGCAGACACGAATACATAACAACTCTACTTTCCTAAGACTGCAAGTGTTGCTCTCATCATGACAATTCCATCCAAATGACACAAAAGATTTGCTGACATAAGTGACATGTGACATTTGTTGTCTTTCTGAATAGCTTTAGAAAAGTCACACAATGCCTCTGACTGTGCAGCAATACAGTTTAAAATTTCTCAGTAAACTATAACTCAAAGGGACATGTTTCTAAAATTAACCAGTATAAAATGACATTAAACATGTAAGAAGCAAGTATATAAAACTTGACTATAGCAATCTGCCTTGACTCTGAACATTTTATTAGATTTGAAGATATAAATAAAAATTTTTAAAATGAAGTAAAAGATAGTGAAAACTATAACAGAGGTTAAAACTTGGAGACAAATGGCAGCATATATAAACTGCAAAAATGACTTGTGTACATTTTATAAACTGGAAAGTTAGAATTTCTGGTAGTAGTTGTATTAAAGCATAAAATAATTCTCTTCTTTTCTCTATTTTGTTAGTCATCTGCTAGTAATCACCAGATATTGATCGATGCTGACTTGACAGCAAATGTATGAACATGCGCTCACCCTACATCTGTACTTGAGATTCATTTTCTTCCTATTGGTACAGTCATGAAAACTTTTGATCTCCACTCTTAGATGTTTCTCAGCTCCGTACTTACACTAACATCCTACCTTACCCAATGCTGTTCCTCTTAATTCCTCACCAAATGGTTTATTTTCCTTCATAATAACGATCATGTGTCTATATATTCACTTTTTAATATTATGTTTCTCCTCCCTCAAACTGAAAACATGGGCTTTGCTGAGTCGCTATCTGTTCCGTCTTTTTTATAGCTAAGAGAAAAATTCAAGATAAAACTTAAGATTTCTCCTTCTGAAACTAGTCATTTTCTATGGCTTGTAAATCACTGTCTTTCAGGCTTCACCCTTTCTTACAAATGGATACTTATGTGGCAAAAGGGCTACAGAGAATAAAAGTAATAAAAAGTGACCATTTTATATATGTTAAGTATAATTAAGTATAAAAAATTGGGACCCATATTTACTAGAGGGATAATCTTATGTAAATAACGTTTTGGCATCAGTGGTTCCTTACAGTTGTGTATGTTGGTGCTAGCTAGCTACTACTGCACAAGAACTGTTCCCAGACTTGCTGCTATAAGAACATCAATCACTGATTTGCTGAAAAAAATCTTTAGGTCAGGCTTTTCTCAGGGGAGACATCTAATTTCTTGTTCTAAGTGGTGTCACCTGAGGTAGACTGAAGGCTAAAGATCTTTCTTAGGTTCTGAAGATTGACGAGTTTTTCTTTTGGGACAATCGTCAAGGTCATCACCTACACATAGCCTCATCTACACACAGAACAATGGCTAGGTTCATATAAGAAACCTCTGAATTTATAGTACATGGAAACTGCCACTTTCTAAAATTCGGAACCCGTAAAACATTATCACTTCTGATTCCTATTGTCCCAGATGTTGCAGAGTCCAGATTTCAGAGGACAAATAAAATAATGTCAGAAAGGTTTAACTCATTATTTTCCAACTGGCACATATTCTTCTTACATACAAAACACATTCAGTGACGATACTCCTCATAAGCCTCACTGCGAAAGAACCTGTAGCTTAGGACTTTGTCTTCTATATCAGTTCTAGGTATGCATGAGTTTCCTCTGGTTTGGTCTCTACTATAACTCCTCAGAAAAATTTCCTTTTGCTTTTACAACCTGAGGGAAAAGAGTTACCTACTCAATGACATAATATATTGAAATTCAAAATGAAATTAGCAGGAAGCATCAAGTTTGACACATGGGTTGTTCAAGATAGCTTGAGTAATTTTCTAGGGCCTTCTAATTTTTCCTAAGTTTATTCTGTGTTAGATTTCTATTTTCATCATGCACTGATCTGATAGTAAACATGAGGTTATTTTGATTCCTGAATACTTATTTTAGCATGTTTTGTTACTAGTATGTGATCTACTTTTGAGAAATTGCCATATGCTGCAGAAAGGAATACATAATCTGTTGTACAATGTTGAAGTACTCTGTAGATATCTATTAAGTCCGTATGTAGAAGGTCCATATGCTTTTGCTATTGTGGTTCAGCTTTGATATTTCTGTATTGATTTTTTATCTAGGTGATCTATTTCATGGTGCAAGTGGGGTGTTAAGATCCACCACTCTGATTATATTAATATTTATGTGATCTTTTATGTTTAACAGTATTCGTTTTATGGATTACTCCTCATGCACTTGGTGCATAAATATTTATAAGCATTATTTCAACGTTGAATCGTTCTATTTACTATTATCTATCTTCTGTCTCTCTTCTCATCAGTTTTAGTCTGAAGTTTACATTGTTTGAAATTAAAATTCCTATCCCTGCTTATTTTCATGGTCCTCATGCTTGACATTTTGTTTTCAATCCTTTGATTTTTTTTTTGTCTATAAGTATCTATTTGGATTTAAATGAGTTTTGTGAATACAACAGACTGTTAGATTCTGTTTTTTGATCCAGTCTTCCGATCTGTCTTTTATTTATAGTCTTGAGATCATTAACATTGAGAGATATTGCTGAGAGATGTTGATTATTTGCTATCATTGTGTTTCTCTCTGTTGGTGACTCCTTTTCCTTTCATTTTTTTTTGTTGTTGTTGTTACTCATCCATTTATCTTGGTTGGTGTTTTCATTCCATCTGAGTTTTTAGCTTTGTTAGTTTTGTCTTTTTAGCCTAGGTTATTTTTGAGTTTTTCCTGGAGAGCTGGTTTGCAAACATGAATTTCTTGAGTTGTTGTATTTCATGAAATGTCCTTGTTTTTCCATGTATTTTGAAGGACAGATTTGCTAGGTATAGGAACCTATAATTAGGTTGGAAGTAGTCCCTGGGATCTGAATACATCAATCCAAGCTGTTCTCGGCTTTAGGACCTGTAATTCTAATGGTTTTACCTTGAGATGTGACTATCTATTCTCTGACTGCTTTTAAAAATTGTTTTTTGGATACCTGGCAATTTAATAATTATTTGTCTTGATGAGCCCTTTTCATCATAGCTTTTGCTATTGTGGAAGCCCTTTTGACTTATATTTTGAATTCTTTTCTCATATTTGGAAAATTTTCTATTACGTTTTCTGTAAATAAATTAATAATTCTGTCCATGTTATCTCTAACTTTTCTCTAATTACAGTTAGCTTTAAGTCAGTTTTTAGTGTCATCTTGCACCTGCTGGTTTCTTTCTTATCTTCTTATTTTATGGCTTTTCTAAATACTTCATCAAAATTTAACATTTTTGTCCTCCATTTCAGACACTCGGTCTTCAAACTGGGCATTTTGGCAATTTATAAATGATACGCAATTTTTTACCTTAGGTATTTTCATCTGTTACTTTCTTGTGAATTCCATATCTTTGGTGAATTTTTCATTCATGTTTTGAACCATTTTCATCAACTCTTCTAATTGTTTTACTTATTAGCCCCAAACCACTTTGAACATTTTGAGAGACAGTTCCATGAAGTTTTGAGTCTTTCCCTCTTTGAACACATTTTTTCTTCATCTCTTCTTTAAGCTTTGATAGATATTTACCAACTCGTACTTCCTTTTCTCTACACTGGTGTCCCCTGGATCTTGGGGAGGAATTTTCTTTCCAGTCCATTATTATGCTAAATAAAATTCATGGATCACCACGACATCTGTTCTGTGTGAAACCTATTGCTTTGTATTTGTGGATCATACTCACTGCAGGGAAGCTAGACTGGATTATGACTGTAAGATTATAGTTACCCTTGACTATTGTTCTGTCCATTCTGCAGGTAAAGTTTTCATCAGAAACAATGTTTATGCTATATACTTTTCCTCATGTGACTTAATTCAGCACTAGGATAAGGCTAGGCATAGATCAATAAAAAGGAAATATAAATCTACTTTTTTAAACAGAACACTGGGAACAGCTGGGCATGGTGGCACTCCTGTAATCTCAGCACTTAGGAGGCAGATGCAGGATGACCACTGGGAGTTCAAGGCCAGCCTGGCTACTAAGTGAATCCAAGGCCAGTGTGAACTGCATAGTGAAACCCTATCTCAAAACACAAAAACACCCCAAAAAAAACAAAATAAAAGAACGCTGGGAACAATGAACTGAAGTATGCAAGTGGACTGTTTCTCAAAAGGAATTTTATCATGATGACATAAGTTTTTGTCAATAATTTGAGTCTACTTGGTAAAACATCAACCCTGTGACTCAGTTCAGAGATGATGATAAACTGGTAGTGATTTTTGAGGATTTCTTACGTAAGAAAAAAAAAATAACTTGCTTATATATGCAAAAAAATTCTCTTCAGAATCTGTCAATATACTGGAACAGAGACTGTCCAAAAAAATTAACATCAATAATGAGACTTTATTTGTTCATTCATTCACTTGTAGTGAAGTGTTGAAATGGTTCTGAATTGAGGTGATAATGGTATTAGTTATAATAGCAAGGCTATAGCACTATAGAACAAGTGCCTAAAAAGTGCTAAAAAAATATGAGATGCATTTCTTAAAGGATTAGAGAAGTATGCATTAATAATAAAGAAATCATGTCAATTTATAAAACCACAGAGACTTCAAAGACAGAATCTGTTTTTAATGAGACAGATGAGTCTGGAGGAAATTTTTAAAAAGTTGTCCAACCGAATGCCTTTTCCTAATTTCCAGATGATCCACTTCATCTTGCCACTCTTTCTGATGTTTCCTCTAACCTAAAAAAGTAATACAGAGTACAGTTATCAAAACAAATTTTAGATGCAGGCTAAAAGTTGTCATTGTTCATTGGTACTGTTGTTTAACAGTTGCCAGTTGGTTCAAGGATTCTGGTTGTTACTGTGCTGCTTAGACTGAAAATATTAACATTTTCACTATATTATTAATATTCCACATTTTTTACTGTTCAGTACTTGCATGAGAAAAGATGGAAGAAAATGATTACTCATGGTAGCATATAAATTCTGAGTAATCTTGATGACAGTGATGCCAAATATACAGATTGTCTACGTGACTAATTTTAGAGATGTCTTTTTTTTTCTTCTGATAGTTCAAAGTGCACAAAATAATTTAATATGCAAAATTCTTATAATAGCACATAAAATTATCTTTAGATACATGTATATTGTATATATGAAATGTAAGTGAATATCATGTTTATTTGGCATCCCATCTCCAATATATCTCATACATATGAAAATATTCCAAAATCTGAAACTACAATATTTGCAACGTTTATTCTCTCAAACATTTTGGATATGGCATGTGCAACCTGTGTTGCTTAGTATTAAAGCAGAGGTTTTTTTACTCAAACATACTATTAAAAATTATTTATCTTTGACTTGCTAGTAAAAAGTAATATTTGTTTTGCTAGTCTAAATTTCTAAATTGAATGCTATGTAGTTCTCTTCTACAGACTCATTTGATCCAGGCATTTTCCTATAATGTAAACATGATATTGAGTAAACAGAAGGGTTTTTAACATCCTTTTTTAGGAAAAAAGACCAAACCATCCATTTGTTTGAAGATATAAGTGAAAAACTGGGTCTCGTTAAAGAGCATGCTAAGTCTTCTTCAGAATCACTATTAAATATTCCTAAGGAGAAGCTGAGAAATAGTCTAAGTAAAATTGTCTCACAATCAACAAGTAAGTTAATGAACACTGATTGTCATAGAGCTAAAAAACAAGTTTTTACCTGATACAGAATAACTGTCATGCTATGAATTATCTGTCAACAACACTGACATTTCTGCCACAATATTTTTTACAGTGTCTAAATTATCTCTACTTTCAGCAATTTGATTAAATTCAATTGCTTTAGGTCTTTAATAAAAAATACACTTTATAAACATACATAGTTAATTATTTTGTTTTAAATTGCTCAACTTTGCCTAGACAGAAATTCTCTCAGTACTTTATTATCCATACATAGTAGGATTGGAAAGTTCAATCCTAAGATAAACATTCATAATTTTATTGGTTTTAAGATCAATAATGAATTTCCAGGTGTACCAAAAAAATACTAAAATACAAAAAGAAATCTGCAGGTTATAAAATATTCAAGAATTTGTTATGAAAAAACTATATCTATCACCCAAAGCAGATTTATGTGTTTACTTTTACAGAGCCCATTTTATTCAATAGCTTACTTTGAAAATAAATAACTTATATTGAAAAATAAAAATGTGGATTTTATTGCAACAATTACATGTTAATATTTTCTTGATTTTTGGGGAAGAGTCTTACGGGAATACTATTTTCAAGAAAGAAAATTATAGGCATTTTTTGGGTTTTTTTGTTTGTTTGTTTGTTTTGGTACCGGGGATCGAACTCATAACCTAACGCTTGCCAGGCAGACACTTATGCCAATGAGCTAAATCCCCAGCCCTATAGGCATTTTTTAAGGCATGTGGGAGCAAAAAGAAATTTTAAATTTGAAATTATAATCGAAATTTTAATGAGATACAAATAAAAGATATTAAGAATTTGAAAATTCTGATCAGTTAATAATAAATTCAGGGAAAACTTATTTAATCATTGAGTAATTCACTGTATCATTTTATTATAGCACACTTATTTTGATGGCATGTATTCATTGGCAAAAATAACAAAGAGAAATTTCAATATAATCTGTATGTGTATATCACAATTAAAATTCTTACCAGTCTTCCATTTGTTTTGGAGATTCAGCTTAATTTAATGTATATTCTTTTAGCAGTCTACCATTCAAGTTCATATGAATTAACCACTCATAGGAATCAGCTATTGGTTTCTAAAACTGTTTTATGTTGTAGTCCTAATTAAATGCATACCATATGAGATGGAGTCAGTTTAACACTTAAAGAACAGTGTCTCTGGAGGCAAACCAGTGCAAAAACATACACTGAATATGAACTTCTTGATGAAATACCAACCTGTTCATGTTCACCACAACACAGAAACAGGCTCAAATAAACTAAAATAGTTAGTATCTAAAAGAAGAATAAACCTATTTCTTTTTAACAGTAAGATTTATCAAATTAAAATCAATGTGACTAGATTTTTAATCTCAAGCTTAGATAATAATTTTATATGAAGTTTTTTAGATTCCCATAGTTATGATATTGAGTTCATTAAGCATGGGTAACAGGTTGCTGGTTAATGAACATATAAGTTTGTATATGTTAGGGAGAAAAAGAAATTTTAGGTGTATTTTCAGTTTTCGGATATTGCACATGTGAGCTTTGAGAGAGAAAATAATTTCTAAATTCATGCTAAAATATTAGGCATTTTTTCACATATAAAATACCTTCAAAATAAACTAAAGTCATCTCTGTTAATTCAAATTAGAAGTCAACAACTGTAACTAATGAGGACTGATGGGAAAGGCAAAGTTATTAATTTACAAATAAATGCAGTGAAGCATCCCAAATAGGTCACCTGGCAAACCTTTGTTATTATACAAGTTTCTGTGATTCAGTTAACATTTCCATTTTATATTTATATCTAGATGAAATTAAAGTTTTGTGTATTTTTGAAAATATTGCTTTCACTATTAGATTAATATGCACTAAAATGTAAGTTAATAAAAAGCTAAATATCTAATTTAAAGCATATGAGATCATCGTTAAGTGAAATGAATCAGACACAGAAGGTTAAATATCACATGGCTTATATGAAAAACTTGAAATGTAAATAAAGAGTACATTGAAAGAAGAATGGTAGAAAACAGGAAGCTAACTTTGTAGAGAATGGGGAGCAGACCTGGGGAAAGGTGAAGGAGTGAGGAGGGGAATTAAAAATGATCAAGATAAGATACATGCATGCAGTAATGTCCACAAATTAATTACATTGTATGAAAGACATGTACTAGTAGAAAATATATGTTAAATCAATAATCACATCACATTTGATATAGTCTTTCTATGTGTAGTTGATAGTAGTACTCTTGTATAAATTACTTAGAAAAGCAAATGAATTGTACAGGTAATATGTACTTCCAGTACCACTTCTTAGACATCCCTAAACTGTCAAGTTCTCATACCAGCTGACTTTATTCTGCTTTATCCTGTAGTAAAAACAAAAATTTCTTTTCTTTTTGTTCATTTTGTTTTTATTTTGTCATTGCTCAATATTCAAATAATAAAACTAATGAGTAGCAGTTACAGTAGTATTGAAAACTTTTTTCCTAATTCATTTGATGAATGTCAATTTAAGAATCCTGTGTTTGTATGGTGTTCTTCTATTTGATGAGGAGAAATGTGTTAAAATTATAGCAAGACAAAGAGTTATAGCATGATAAAGGCAGGATCCCTTAGAAATTTCAAGGAATACTTCAAAAGAAATACACTGAGTTCTGCTTCTGGATATGGATAGTCACATCTTTACTTTGCATGTTTAGTAACACTTAGAAAAATTGGGCTAAGTATAAGAACTAGGTCTGCAGTCACTAGAGAACTATTTTTAGGGAGTCGTGAGATTATGAACAGTGGGCGAGTAAGACAGTAGAGATGAGGCTTGTCAGTTGCTTGTTCCCTTCAGGAGACTGACTATTCTGAAAGTTGCATTGAGTTTGGGAAGCCAAGCAGCTTCTATCCATCTCAGAGAGCTGAGGAGACACTGAAGTTCAGGGTCACAAAAAGGAAATGTCAATTACAGAACTCAGAATTTTGATATTAGAAAAGGCTACCCCCAGGATTAATAAGGGTAGAAATAAATCTTCACATAAATTAAAGTCCAGCTTCAATCTAGAACATTAAGCTTCTCTGTCCCTGCCATATTTACCTTCCAGAGAAAAGAAAATCTTCCCTGGAGATCAATAATACTGTAGTCTTAAATAATGTACACATTTTTCATGGAATAAATCTGCCATCAGTGAAAAACAATCAAGTATACAACAACTAATATTTAATTGAGATTACACGTTTTAAAAAATGGTAACAAGGATTCTGGGAAGATGGTGGAACAATAAGCAGCAAAGTGAAAAGCCTCTCTGAGAGAAACAGCCTAGATGCTGGAATATAGCATTCTGGAGAAGATAAGAAGTAAAGAAATGGATCCTCTTGAAGGATCCAGGAGAAACTAAAGTGAAGTGCAAAAAAAAAAGAAAGAAAAGAAAAACTTAAACAAAAGCAGTAGCCAGATGCACTCTCACTGGAGACAGTCCCATGGTGTGTGAAGCACCACTGGAATCTGGAGATGCAGGGTCACAGTGAAGTTGGGGGTTGGCAAGCCCGAAGGCCTCGGTGGGAAGATGCAGTCATGGAGGGTGGCAGTGGACCAGAGAGCTGCACTGGCTTGTGGTGAGTGTGGAGGACTCAGTCGTCCCACGGGAGCAGGTGATTGGTCAGGCACCATTTTGGAGTCAGGCAGGCTAAGCCCGGAATCAGAGGTGCAGCTGGATTCATTCAGCCACTCCTAGCACAGAGCAGATTGGTGAAAATTGCTTGGACTGCATGCCATCCCCATGCCCAATCCAATAGCCAAAGTCAAGGTTTCCTTAAAGCTATCCTTAACCAACCCCAACCACATGGCACACACTAATGTGGTGAAGACTCCCAGTGGTTGACCAGCTCAGAAGGGAGGGCCTGCACCACCACCTCTGCTTATATTCCAATAGTCACCAACAGATTGGGGAAAGCAGCAATCCCTAGCCAGCATGCTACAAAGTAATTATAACCAATACAGGAAGTGCTGGGGCCTCCAATACCCACTTGTATGCAAGAAACCAGGAACATGACAAGAGGAAGAAACAAAATGCAGTCTCCATCCTCCAACCCAAGCAATACTGACCCAGGAGAGGTAAACACAAAAGAGATGAGGAGCTGCACACCTGCAGTTCCTGAAGCAACAGCTTCTGACATAAAGAAACAACTTCATGAAACTATAAAAGAACTTAAAACAGAAATATAAATACAAGTAAAGGAAGATATGAAAAATAATAAAAGAAATGCTAAGCACCTCTCAAGAAGACATAGATGGAAGAATAAAGGAGCATAGAAAAATGAGAGAAACCTTCAATGAAGAATATTTTTAAAAATTTAGAATACATGAAACAGATTCAAAGAGCTTACCAGGAAATTAAAAACTCCATTGGAAGCTGGCAAAACTGCTTGAAAGAAACTAAGGATAGACTATCAAACCTTGAAGACAGGTTTGCAAATTGTGGTCATGAAAAGAAAGATCTCTTAAAAATAAGAGGGAACCAGGAAGTAACAATAGAAAGACTAGAAGATGACAAGAGAATCTGTAACTTAAGAATAAAAAAAATGTGAGTGAAGAAGCAGGAATAAACACAAATGAAATACAAAGGCTATTTACAGAAATAATTAAAGAAAACTTCCCAGGTATAGGAAAAGGAAGTGATATTCAGATATATGAGGCATACAGAACTCCAGCCAGCTATAACCAAAATAGATCTACACTCAGATATATGATAATCAAGGTCCCAGAATTCAACACAAGAACAGAACATTAAAAGCTGTCAGAGAAAAGAAACACATCACCTATAAAGGAAAACCCATCAGAATCACGACAGACTTCTTGACACAAACCATCAAATCAAGAAGAGCTTAGAGTGAAGTATTCCAAGGCCTGAAGGAAAATAACCTCCAACCCAGATTGATGTACCCTGCAAAACTATCTCTCAAAATTAATGGAGAAACAAGATGCTTCCATGACAGAAAGGAACTGAGAGAGTTCATGACCACCAATCCAACCCTAAAAAAACTACTGAAGGACATTCTAGAGAGAGAGAAAAAGAAGACCATGGTTTCAGGAACAGTGACAGAGGGGACTCATTGAATGGGGCAGACAGTGGAATGAAGGGGAAAAGTAGACAACCAATGACAGAAATATAGGATGGCAGAGATGTGGTAGAGAAGGTTGGCCAATCACTAAGATAGGTGGCCTCGATACACTATTAAAAAGAAACACAGGCAGAGTGGATCAGGAGATAGGGTCCATCAAGATGCTTTATATAAAAAATATAATTAACCTGAAAAAGGGTTTATGGACTGAAAGTCAACGATGAAAAATAATGCTCTATGTGACAGGGAGCCAGAAAAAAATGAGGGTAGCTTGCCCATGAGCTGCAGATTGGTTGGAAAGACACTTTTATATAATAGAGAACTACTCAGCTATACGGAAGGAAAACCTTAAGACTGTTGTAGGTAAATGAATACAACTTGAGATCAAGTTCAGGGGTAAGAAGATTCAGAACCACTTAGGTAAATAGTGTGCTGCCTCCCTAACCTAAAATCTAAAGGAGTTAGTGGGATACAAAATGTACAATACACCCTGTGAAAGTGAAAGGGGAGGAATTGTCTAAAAAGGAAAGGTAGATGACATTGTTAATCTTGTATCATGATTTGAAACCCATATTATTTTTCATCACTCTGTTTAGTTTGGTTATATTCTGTTCCAGTTTGTCTACTTGTACTAGATTTGATGACATGGACAGCTATTCCCGAGATAGCAGGATATACTATCATAACCATTTTTGATTTCCTATTAAGTTAATTTGAATCCCTGTATTGCTTTCACTGTCTTGTTTTGACTGATTTTATTTGAATCTGTTTTTTTCTATTGCTGTTTTGTTTTGACTGATTTTATTCAAATCTGTTTTGTTTGATGGTATCACATCTGAGGATACAGGCAAGTACTCTGAAGACAATTAAGATTCACTATGATACTCATTCTTATTCAACTGTTACCTTCTTTTGAAATCCTATAATTTCTCCATTGTTTTGTTTTTATTGATTTTGCTCTGTTATATTATGTTCCATTTTATGATGCCTGATATGGGCAATTCTACTGAAGATAGAGACATTATGGTAACTATTATTGATCACCTTGTATTTTGGTTTTAAGTCATGTATTATGTCCACCCTTTTGTTTTGACTAACCCCATTTTGTTTTCTCTCATTTGGTTTTATTCTCCTCAAAATTAAAAAAAAAGAATAAAAATAAATAAAAAATGATAATGAACAGTGCAAGATTTGCAAATGTTATGGTACAGTTAAAAGGCCTGCACATTAAAGTATCTACATCCAACTGATGCGATTAAATTTTAAAAATCTGCAGAAAACTGAATTTCACAAGTAAAAAATGTTATAGGAACACAACACTACAAAACACGATGATTGAATTTAAGAAGCACAGAAACAGAGTCAAGCTTGTTATAGCATCATTTGTGTGCTCATAATCTTGGCACTAGAGAGGCTGAGGCAGGGTAATGATGAGTTCAAATCCAGCCTCAAATATAACAAAACCCAGTTTCACAAACAAAGAAACAAAAAAATCAATAAATGGGATGGAGAGTATATCAGATATAGTTGAAAAAATATTGTTGCACTGGATTTAGAAAGAAAAATTCTCAGAGTAAAATACATGGACATAAGTGGGTGAAAAATACAGAAAAATGAAATGTAACATTTGAATATAAGTGAATTACAAAATGTAGAATGCAGTAGGGAAAGACACACTTAACCAATGTTTGATAAGTTAGGTAAAGGATAAAGAAACACATATAAAATACAGATTCAACAAGGATTACAAATTAAAACACTTTCACATATCTAATAAAATTGCTGAAAACCAGTAACTAACTTAAAGTCCAATGAAAAAATTTGTGTAACCTCTAAAGAATTAACCCAAGAACTGTGAAATGATTTCCTGTAAGAAACAATGGTACACTGAAAGAATGAGAGGTAATTTCAGAGTGCTAAAAGGAAAAATTTGTCATTATAAAAGCCTAAATTGCATATGTAATTCAAACATAATGCTCAAAGTAAGACATTTTCAAAATGCTCTTCTAAAAAATTAGAGGAACTGGGCGCCATGATGCTTGCTTATAACCCCAGCACTTGGAAGCTAGGGCAGGAGGATCGCTGCAACTTTGAGGCCAGCCTGGGCTATAACATGAGTTCAAGGCCAGCCTGAACCATATAGTGACACCCTGTTGTGAGAAAAAAAAATTAAAGTTATTTAATACTAGGAACATTGATTCACTATAAAGGATGACTTAAATTTCTCTGCATCAAAAAACATTTCCTAGGATGCCAGGGATCTGATGCTTGTAAAAGAGTTTTTAAAATAGATTTTCTATTGGAAATTACTAGTCAGGGACACAAATCTTTACATTTCTTTCCCTGCAATATTGGTTATATTGGTTGTATACAGTTTTGAAGGATAAAGAGCCTCTGCAATGTGAGCAGATATTGTCGATGATGCACATATTATTTTCCAATTACAGATTTTTAAGGAATGAGAAGTAACGTTGCTAGCAAGAGTAGGGCACTTCTGCTACTAAGAAAGTATAATGATAAGATGAATTTCATATATTTTGATCTTCATTAAAACTTTACAAGGCAGGTATAGGTGTCTCCAGTTTACCAAAGTAAATTTGACTTAAAAGAACCACACAACTTGGGCAAATTCACAAAGTTGGTGAGAGATGGAAAGCTTTTAATTTCATAAGCATGCATTTACTAATCTGTAGAGTACACATTTCTTCTATTCTAGCTAGCAAAATCTCCTTCAAGAGTTTTTTATAATACAGTTTTCCTTTTTCCAGAGCAGTTTTAGGTTCACGTCAACAATGAAGGAAAAGTGCACAGATTTCCATAGAAATCCTCGCCTATGTGTAGTTGCCCAGCGTGGAAGTGCCATTTTACGTTACTACCATCAATAAAGGTTGAGTTTCCATTTTTCTACCTCCTGATCACATTTAGTGTTTGGGAGTTTGACAGTTCCCACAGATACATGGTAGTAGTTTAGTGTTGTTTTAATTAGTATTTCCTTGTTGACAGATTATGAAAATTCCTTTCATATACTTATTTACTATCTGTTATATGCTTTAGTGCAGTATTGAAGTTTTAGTTCTATTTTTTAATTCTTCTTGAGTGCAAAGGAATTTATTTATTTATTTATTTATTTATATTTTGTACTACTAGAAATTGAACGCTAGGGCCTGCACAGCCTCAGCCCTTTTATGTATTATTTACTATCATGATACATCCCTACAATCCCAGTACTCTGAGTTGATGAGACAAAGATTACAAAATATAAAGTTTAAAGGGAGGGGCATTGAAGTATAGCTTACTATAAACACACCTAGCTTTAATTCTTAGTACCAAAAAAAGTAGGTGTGTGTTTTAGTTGCCCATCCATGTATTAGATATGTTTTCTTTGGTTTTGCAAGTGTTTTCTACTAATCTATGCATTGTTTCTTTATTATTTTGACAGGACAGTTCTTTCATAGAAGAAAAACCTTTAGTGAAATCCAGTTTAATATCTTTCTTTCATAGATTGTGACTTTTGTGTAGTATATAAAAGTCACCACAAAGCCAACAAGATCTACATTTTCTCCTATATTTTCTTTTATAAATGTTACAAGGTTTTTGTTGTTTGTCACTATTACATTTAGTTCTATGACCTGTTTTGAGATAATTTTTGTGAAAATTTTGTAATATCTATTTTTAAATTCATTTTTCATTGCATTATATATCTGTTTTTTCTGACATCATTTTAAAAAGACTATCTTTATTGTGTTACCTTTGTCAAAGATTAGTGGACTATATTATTGTAGCTCTATTTATGGGCTCTATTTTATCCTATTGATCTGTTTGTATTCTTTCACCTGTGCAACCTTCTCTTGGTTATATTATCTTTATAATGAATCCTTGAGTTATGTAGCAACAGTACTATAGCTTTTTCTTTTTCAATATGTTTTGCTAATCTGGGTCTTTTTCCATACATTTTTCCATATAATTATGCAATGAATTTACTGATATCCAAGAAATAATGTGATATGAAGCCATAGTTTTTCATCATAGCATAGCATTGTGAAATTATAAACATTACACATGATTGACTCCTTCAATATAGTTTAAATGAGTTTTGCTTTGCTGATATTATTTTAACTTTTACATATTCCATAACATTAAGAAAATGTATGATTAATTCTAAGATAAAAGCACATTCATATTTTGCTGTATCTAAAAAATAGTTTTGTATAATACTGCTTTCAATAGAAAAAATAAATGCTCAGGAAATGATTTTGATAAAGTAGCATGTCTTTTTATTTTAACAGAATCTCATAAATTCAAGAGGTTAACATTAGATTTTTAGCTTCTTTTCTCAATAGTTCCAAGATAGTAAATGACTTTAACATAGAAGTAAAAAGCAGATCATGGAAAGCTAATTGGTGAAATTAGTGCAATAAAAAAGAGCAAGGCAACTGGGAGACCAACAAATAGGAAGTTTAATTACAATATTACAGTATTAAAACAGCTCCTTTACTCTTTACCAGTATTAATACATACGATATATTCATTTAGCTAATAAATGTTTGTGAGAGAATTTTACATGCATGAGACTATTCCTGATAGTGGAACCAAGCAGTGAAGAAGATATGATCCTGTCATCACGGGTTTTGTGTGCAAAATAAAGTTGATGAGCTGGGTTAAGTTGGTTTTGTTTTTGTAGTAAAATAGTGAGAACTGATATCAAATCCGCCTATACAGAGAGTATCTCCAATCAATCAGCAATGGGTGTGGGCTTGTTCCATAATTGGAATGTGAGCTTTAGGTTCTGTGTTTTGAAGTTTCACTTATTTGGAATATACCACACATACATATCTTGTCAATCAGTCATAATTCTTTGCATTAGATCAGAAAATGAAAATAATATAGTCAACTTTAGGAGTCCCTATTTTCCTCAAACCCAGCTTAAGAGGCTAAAGGAAACTAGCAGCAAGAAGCTTAACAACAGTATATTGCACTAGCATTTTCCTCATTCTTTAATAAGCTCAATTTAATAAGTATTTATTGAATGCTTTGTTCAAGGCCCCGGGCATCTTTGTACATTCTGCACAACTTCCAGGGACAAGATACTTAAGTATCTTTAAAATAATGAACACTGATGCACAATTTGTCTGAATAAGTCAACTCTAATGAGTATTCAGGCATCCGGATAGCACCACCCTATAGATAAGAAACAAACCACCATCAAACACAAAACAAGGTTTATTATACAGACCAAGTGAGTCTTTCTTTAGTTTTAAAAGCGGGACTGACATACTGCAGAGCTGAGTGTTTATCCCAATAATGTTGGACTTTTTCAAATAAACATTTGCATATAAATTGCTTTGAAGAATATGTTAAAAATTCAGAAAGTAAGAGAGACTTTGAATTAATTTTAATCCTACTTGAGCTGTGCAAGTCTAAAGTTTACTGCTAAAATAGGATTTCTTGAGAACTTCCAGTTTTCTAAAGATAGTTCTTAGTTCTTAGGCTTTAAAACTTTCAATAGCTTCAGTACTTCAGAATAATAACCACTTTAAAAATTTTCATGTGTGTATACTGCTCTTCTCGCATGAAAAATATATTGCCATAAAATTCTAATGCTTTGAGAAGAGTAATACTGTGTTAATCTTTTCCTCCTTTGCTAAACTAAATAAGGCTTTCCAACACCAGCTGTGTTAAATGTGAAAAGCTGAAATTTTAAAATTGGCCAATGGAAAATGAGTAAAATGGGTAATGGTAATAAAAGTTTTAAAATAACTAGTTTACTTTTGGTTTTAAAAATATTCTTAAATCTTCATAATTTGCCATAAAACATTTTATTAAAATAATAAAAGTAAAATGCAATATCTTTTCAAATATGGGGTTAAGATATTGCTCAATGGCCCAGTGCCTGCCTGGAAAGCACAAGGTTCTAAATTCAATTTCTGGTATAAAAATAATAAAGAGACTAATTGCCAAACTTCTTTAGAATAAAAAAAAGGAGGTCATTGATTTTTACATCTCAAAGGCAAAAATAACATGAATAATTTTAGCAACTAATATTTATATAGTATCTTTATTTTCTAAAGTAATTTTCATAGATTACCTTATTTACTAAAAGAAGTTCCCATAATCCCAGTAGTACAAATTAACATATTAAAGAGTAGGAATTCAGTAATTTATCAAATCTCACAAACTAATAACTGATGTTTATTTTTTCCATATTTTAAAATTTTTATTTTATCCCTCCTGACTGAATCATAAGATAAAGAAATTGCTTAATCTATGTGTTCTAAGTCTGGAGAACATTAGCCTGGTTCATAGCTGCAATAAATGTGAATTCTAACTTAAGAAACTGTTGACTGTTTTATGCATGTGTAATAACAGATGAAAAAGAATATTTAAAAGCACATTTCTCTGTAAAATGTTAGGTGATTTTCCTCAAGGTTTAAACTCAGCATAGTTTTTGTGTAATGACCCCCACATAGTTAATGCATATATATATACTGATCAAAATGAAAATTCTTGCTCAATTGTTTTTGAGTCAGACACTATTGAATAACATATTAGTGATTAAATCTTAAAAGCATTTCTCTTTAGAGAATTTACATATGATTATTAAAAACAGACTCTATAGTATTAAACAATATTATTTAGCTTCGTTTCAGGCATTTAAATTACAAGTGAATTAAAATGATTATAAAGAACATATCTATTTGTAAATGTTTAGTTCATGTTTAAGCTTATTTCATTACTCAGAGTTTAAAGTTTGATGAAGTAGAAGTGAGCTGGAACTATGTGTAAGAACAGTAAAGTAGTAAAGAAAAAATGATTAAATATTAGAAGGAAGATCAAATGCACAATGATATGAGAAAGTACCTTAACATAAAAGAGAACAATGAAAACTAAAAAGAAAAAAATACCCTAGGATGATCAAAGAAAAGTACTGGTACCTGTACAGCACCAGTACTCATCAGCACGCTTTGATTACTAAGGAAGAATATAGGATAAGAAATGCATTTTTACATATATGGAACTTAGTACCTGGAAGATGGAAGATTTA